>CDFE01037371.1:0-12384 GCA_000826465.1 Acanthamoeba mauritaniensis | reverse complement strand
GCGCGATTTCCTCGGTACCTATGACATCCAGACCGGCGGCGTTCGTCTGCTGGAGGGCGGCGGCGCGAAGACCGGGCAGGCCGAGAAAATTGCAATTTCCGAGCTTGCCGGCCGCAACGCCAATCTCGACGCTGCTGCGATCGAGGAAGAACTCGCACTGGTGTCGGAAGCCTGCAAGCCGTTCGAACTTGACGCATTTCGCGAGGGTCATCTGACCCCGGTGTTCTTCGGCAGCGCCTTGCGCAATTTCGGCGTTGGCGATCTGCTCGAAGGCCTCGGCCGCTATGCGCCGCCGCCGCGCGCGCAGGACGCCGACAAGCGCAAGGTCGAAGCCGACGATCCGAAGATGAGCGCCTTCGTTTTCAAGATCCAGGCGAACATGGACCCGAACCATCGCGACCGCATTGCGTTTGCGCGGCTGTGCTCGGGCAAGCTGACGCGCGGCATGAAGGCCAAGCTGGTCCGCACCGGCAAGAACATGAGTCTGTCGTCTCCGCAGTTCTTCTTCGCGCAGGATCGCGCCATCGCGGATGAGGCGTTCGCCGGCGACGTGGTCGGCATTCCCAATCACGGCACGCTGCGGATCGGCGACACGCTGACCGAGGGCGAGGACATCACCTTCGTCGGCGTCCCATCGTTTGCGCCGGAAATCCTGCGCCGCGTGCGTCTGACCGACGCGATGAAAGCCAAGAAGCTGAAGGAAGCATTGCAGCAGATGTCGGAGGAGGGCGTCGTGCAGGTGTTCCGTCCGCGCGACGGCGCGCCTGCGCTGGTCGGCGTGGTGGGCTCGCTGCAGCTCGACGTGCTGAAGGCGCGGCTCGACGCTGAATACTCGTTACCGGTGGATTTCGAGATCAGCGAATTCCAGCTCGCACGCTGGATTTCGTCCGACGACCGCAAGAAGCTCGATGCGTTCGTGTCGGCGAACAACTCCGGCGTGGCCGACGACGTCGATGGCGATCCGGTGTTTCTCGCCAAGAACGAATTCTATCTCGGCTACACCCGCGAACGCGCCGAGGGCATCGTGTTCTCGAGCATCAAGGACGTGAAGAAGAGGGCGTAAGCTCGCTTTGTCCGCGGGTTCGGTTTTTCACACAGCCGCGACTTGCTGTTCTCGTGTTGCAACAGCGGTTGATTCCTTGCGAGAGGGCCATACGTATGGTTCGGTTGTCCGGACCAACAGGCCGTTCCATGCTGCGGCGCGTTACATTCATCATTCTCTTCGCTCTCGCGGCCGTGATCATCACCTCCGCAGCATCCTTAGCGGGCTCACTACGCGATCTCAATCCGACGCCATTCTCGCATTCGCCGTGCAGCGTGTTGGGCGGTGGACCGTGCACGCCGTATTTCTGCAGCACGTTCAACCACGGCCCGTGTATTCCCGAGATTTATTATCCCTATGGCGAAAATCTGCAGGTCACAGTGCTGAGCAAGCCCGACGACAAGGACGCGCCGAAGTACATCAAGCCCGATCACGATCTCGACACCATCCGCGATCTGTTTGCGGCGCTTCGCGCATGCTGGACGCCGCCACCCGAAAAAGAGGCGCAGGCGGACATGCAGATGTCGGTGAAATTCTCTTTCAATCGCGACGGCGGCCTGATTGCGCCGCCACAACTGACCTATTTCACACCGGGTGTTTCAGCGCAGATCCGTAAAGCCTATCTCGGCGCGATCAATGCGTCGCTCGAAAACTGTGCGCCGTTATCCCTGAGCAAGGGGCTCGGCGGCGCCATTGCAGGCCGACCGATCATGATACGTTTTGTTGATAACCGCAGGCTCAAGCTGGACAGTCCGCCGCCGCAACCATGAACCTGCCTGCGCAGCCTTGCGACCAACGTTGCAGGTCGGCCCTTTCATGTGATTTCATATCACCGGCAGCGGGGAATATGCGCGATCAGCGGCAGGCAGCACCCGGGCCGCGGGATACACCGGAGCCGCGGCAACGCACTGCTGCGCTGCTGCTCAAACTTTCGCCTGTGATGTTTGTCCTTTGTTATCTGCTCGCGGCCGTTCAGGGTGCGAAGTGGCAGCATTCGCTGCTGATCGCCGTGGTCGGGACCGCCATGTGCCTCGGCGCCGCGGGACTCTACAAACTGCGCGGGTCAAGATCGGCAGGCGATCTGTTCTGGCTCAACATCATTCTGCGCCTGTTTACGCGCTAGGCTTGAAGTCCGCGCGTTTCTCCACATTCGCCTTGATGTTTCCCAGACCCACCGCCGCTTCCGCGTCCATGTTGGCGATCTGCTCGTCCGTCGGCGGCTTCTTGCGCGCCGGATTGCGCAGGGTGCGGGTGAACTTCGTGCCGCCGCCGACGTCCTCGCAGGTGTATTGAACGACGATGGGACCGATGAAGTCGGTCTCGGCCTGCACGATCCAGAGTTTCGGGCTGACACAGGCGCGCACGATCCAGTTCAGCGACACTTCACCCGAGCGGATATGCCATTTTTCGTGAAACAGTTCGCCGGCCTCAAGCGGGCGATTTTCGCTGTCGATGTGATGCGATGCCGCCAGCCACTCTGGCCAGGATTGCGGATTGGTGACGTAGTCGAACACAGCTTTCGCCGGGGCGTTGATAACGATGTCGTGGCTGCGCTCGAAGGCGACGGTGGCAGGGGCGTTCATGGCGTTCCTCTTATTGTTTCTCTTGTCATCACCGGGCATAGCCGTCTGAAGGACGGCGTCGCTTCGCTCGCCTATGTCCCGGTGATCTCGGTAAGTTGGGCACCGTGCTTCGATGATCGGGATGGCCGGGACAAGCCCGGCCATGACGGCGCACGAGACCCTAATTGATTCTGATGTCGCCGCGCTTGATGACATCGGACCACAGCTTGATCTCGGCGTCCATCCGCGCGCGTAAGGCGCTCGGCGTCGAGGGTGCCGGTTCGATCAGTTGCGTATCGAGCCGCTCGCGCACGCTGGGCTTGGTCAGGATGTCGTTCACCTCGTCGTTGATCTGCGCGATGATCGCGGGCGGCGTACCTGCGGGAGCGATCAGCGCGTTCCACGCGTCGGATTCGACATCGATGCCTGACTCTTTCAGCGTCGGCACACCGGGCAGAAAGCGTGAACGCTGCGCGGTCGCGACCGCGAGGATTTTGACTTTCCCGCCCGCGAGTTGCGGTGTCACCGCGATGGCCGGCAGGCACGCGGCCTGCACATCGCCGCGGATCACGGCAGTGATCGCCTGCGGCGATCCGCCATAGGGGATATGCACCATCGCGGCGCCAGCACGCTGCGCGATAGCCTCCATGGTCAGGTGCGACAGCGAGCCCGCGCCAATCGAGCCGAAGGCGAGGGGGATCCCCTTGCGCTTGAGCATCGCCAGAAACTCCGCGACCGAATTGACGTTCAGGTTCGCCGGCACCACCAGCACGCTCGGCAACGACGTCAGCATCGTGATTGGCGCAATGTCCTTGGCCGGATCGTAAGGTAGCTTGGAGAACAGCAGCGTATTGATGGCGAGCGGGCCACCGAGGCTGATGCCGAGCGTTGCGCCGTCAGGCGCGGCCTTGGCGACGGCGTCGGTGCCGATATTGCCGCCGGCGCCGGGTTTGTTCTCGACGATGAAACTCGNGCAGGTCGTCGGCGACGATCCGCCCGACCAGATCCGGCGTCGATCCCGGCGCATAGGGCACGATGATTTTCACGGTTTTCGGCGGCCATGCCGGGTCTGCCGCTTGGGCGTTCGAGACGGGCGCGGCGAGAACCAGCGCGAGAGCGGCGATTGCAAGGGATTTCATAAGGCCAGGGAGAATTCTAGGGCAGGGTTGCGATGCGGAAGCGGCATTGCGCGCCGCACCCCAAAAGTGATACCGGGGCACAGTGCCGCTGGACTTTAACAGGGTCCTTCGCGCGGTGGAATGTCTCGGAAGGCGGTGCTGAAAACCGCTGCGGGCAGGTCGGGACGGAGGCGGCATATGGGCTTGTTGATCCTCATCGCCGGATTGGCGCTGTTTCTCGGCGTTCATACGCTGACCACGTTGCGCGGTCAGCGCGCGGCCGTCATCGCGCGGCTCGGCGAGGGCGGTTACAAAATTCTCTATACGCTGGTGTCGTTCGTAGGGCTTGCGCTGATCGTGTGGGGCTTCAGCCGCTATCGGGCGACGGAATGGGTCAATGTCTGGTATCCGCCGGTCGCCATGCGGCACATCGCGCTGGCGCTGATGCTGCCCGCGGTGATCCTGGTGGTGGCGTCCTATATCCGCGGCAATATCTACCTGAAACTGAAACACCCGATGCTGGCCGGCGTGAAATTGTGGGCGGTGCTGCATCTGATGGCCAACGGCGATCTCGGATCGATCATCCTGTTCGGATCGGTGCTGGCGTGGGCCGTGTACGACCGCATTTCGCTCAAACGCCGCGAGGATCCCGGCGCACCGCCCATTCCTGTCGGCGGATTTGGCAACGATCTGGTCGCGGTTGCGGTCGGCGTGGTCGTTTATGCCGCGCTGGCCTTCGCATTCCATCCTCTCGTGATCGGCGTCCCTGTGATTGGAGTTTAAGACATGTCCGTGCAATCAGCGGTAAAGCGCAAGACCGCGCCCGATATCCTCAAGCGCAAGGGCGGCGATCCGATCGTGATGCTGACGTCGTATCACGCGCACACCGCGGCGCTGGTCGACCGGTATTGCGATGTCATCTTGGTCGGAGACTCCCTCGGCAACGTGATGCATGGTTTCGAGACGACGGTGCCGGTCACGCTCGACATGATGATCCTGCAAGGACGCGCGGTGATGCGCGGCTCGAAAGAGGCGCTCGTCGTGGTGGACATGCCGTTTGGATCGTACGAGGCCTCGAAGGAACAGGCGTTTCATTCCGCCGCGCGCGTGCTGAAGGAAACTCATTGCGGCGCCGTGAAGATGGAAGGCGGCGTGCGTATGGCCGAGACCATCGAGTTTCTCACCACGCGCGGCATTCCGGTGATGGGGCATATCGGCCTGACGCCGCAGTCGATCAACACGCTCGGCAGCTTTAAGTCGCAAGGCAAGGACGAAGCCCTCAAGATCGCGGCGGGCGAGAATGGCAGCGGTCCGTTTCAGGATGATGCCCGCGCGGTGGCGCAGGCCGGTGCCTTCTCGATGGTGGTGGAAGCCGTGGCGGAGCCGCTGGCGCGACGCATCACTGAGATTGTACAGATCCCGACCATCGGCATCGGCGCGAGCAATGCATGCGATGGTCAGGTGCTGGTGCTGGAGGATATGCTCGGCCTGTCGCCGTGGGTGCCGAAGTTCGTCAAGCGCTACGGCAATCTCGGACCGGGGATCGAGGCGGCGATCCAGGACTACGCCCGCGAAGTCCGTTCGCGCGCATTCCCCGGGCCGGAGCATGTTTACGGCATCAAGCCGAAAGCCTGATGGTCCAGCACTCCTTCAAGGAGCGGCAACAAAAAGCCCGGCGTGACAGCCGGGCTTGAGTTTTTGGAGCTGGAGAAACGATGAAGACGTACGGCGCGGCCGTGAGGCCGCGCCGCTCAACATTCAGAACTTGTAGTTCACACCGGCGCGAACGACGTTCACCTTGGTGTCGAATGTCGTGATGCTTGATGCGCCTATGATGACCGGGGATAGGTTGACGAGCCTCTCGTCGCCGAAATCGTAGTAGAGGTATTCGGCGCGTACGGTCCAATTGTTCGTAACGGCATATTCCACACCGCCGCCGACGACCCAGCCCGACAGGGTCTTGTTGGCTGAGAGCGGGTTGAAGCCAAATCCAGTGAAGTCGGTGCGATAGTTGACGTCGGCCCACGCACCGCCACCTGTGAAGTATATCAGCCAGCGATCCGCCGCGTAGCCGAGCCTGCCGCGGATGCTTGCCATCCAGTCGATGTTACGGTCAGCTAGGTGGTTGAAGCCAGCGCCAACCGGCCCGCCGCCGGCGATGAAGACGGGTGAAACGTTAGCATTGCGGATTCCCGTTCCGGAAATATCGCCCTCAATGCCCAGCACCCAGTTGGGAGCGAACTGCCAATTGTAGCCGATCTGGCCGCCGCCGACGACGCCATTGCCGTTGTTGCCGATCGACGCTACGGCAAAACCCGGGAAATTTGCCTGGGTCACGGTTGCTGTGGAGTCACTCCAGCCGCCGCCGACATGGATGCCTCCGTAGAAGCCGGTCCAGCTCCAGACAGGAGCAATGATTGGAGGCGGGGCTTTGTACCGCGGAGCCATGTCCGCGGCAGATGCGCTGCTGATTGTGATGGCCAAGAAGGCTACTGTTGAAAGTAATTTCCGCATGATGCACTCCCCAAAAATAACAGAGTTTGGCAGTCGAGCCGGAAACGCCCTTAAGCGAATACCAACATAAAAATCAGCCGATGGCTGTCACCGGGAAGTCACGCCGGAATACTAATTAAATTGAGGTATGTCAGTATACTTGACATTAATGCGGCGCGGTCTGGCCCTACGTTCTCGATATTCGTCTCGAGAAGGTTTTACAGATGCTGACTGATCCAGACGCGCGCGGCCACTCCATCAGCGCCATCGCGCTGAAGTGCGGGTTCAACGATATTTCCTATTTCAATCGGGTGTTCCGCAAGCGGTACGGCTGCACGCCGTCCGATCTGCGTTACGGACGGCGTGAACCCGATGCGGCGCTCACTGCGACCGGCTGAGCTGCTCTTCGGTCACGATCCGCTCGATGTTCTCGGTCTTGCTTCGGATGCGGTACCGCAGGCGTCCATCCGCCTCGATCGGCATGCAGCCCACGATCGTGTAGACGTCCGACCGGACTTTCTCGGCGCGGCCCT
The DNA here is from genome assembly GCA_000826465.1 of Acanthamoeba mauritaniensis. Lineage (NCBI taxonomy): Eukaryota > Discosea > Longamoebia > Acanthamoebidae > Acanthamoeba > Acanthamoeba mauritaniensis. Next base: position 5,636 of record CDFE01037371.1, on the reverse strand, counting down.
GGGGGCCCTGACCCTGATGATGAACATCGTCATTGATCGAAAAGCTGTGTGACATGGAATCTCCCGGATTGAGCGGGTTGTAGCAGCCGGACAGGGTAAAGCAACGATTTCGGACGTGCCGGCGGCCCAAAAACAGTGTTAACGCTTTGATCCGGCTGGCTTTGCCTTGTCGCCGCCATACCGGTACTGTATCCGCCACCGTCACATCGGGGGAACCGTGCCAACCGCGCGGCTGACGACGGTCTCACACGTTTCCAACACGCCGGACGGGGCAATTAAGTGTCTGAAATATTTCATGAAATAGACGAGGACTTGCGCCGGGAGCAGTTCAAGAAGCTCTGGGAGAAGTATTCGATCTTCGTCATCGCGACCGCGATTCTCATTGTCGCCGCTGTCGGCGGCTGGCGCGGCTACCAGTATCTTGAAGCCAAGAAGGCTGCCGAGGCCGGATCGGCCTTCGAGGCCGCCATCTTGCTGTCCGAGCAGGGCAAGAAGAGCGAGGCCGAGGCCGCTTTTGGAAAGATCGCGGCAGACGGCTCCAGAGGTTATCGCGGGCTGGCGCGCTTGCGCGCCGCTGCGGACGCCGCTGCCGCCGATCCGAAGGCTGCGGCCAAGCTATACGACGGCATTGCTGCCGATCCGAGCGTCGCGGTTACTGAACAGGATCTCGCGCGCATCCGCGCTGCAGCCCTCGTGATGGAAACAGAGCCCTATGCGGACATGCTCAAGCGCCTTGAGCCTGCAGCGGGCGAGGGCCGGACCTTCCGGCACACTGCGCGCGAGCTGCTCGCATTGTCGGCGTGGCGCACGAATGACGCTACCGCTGCACGCCAGTGGCTCGACATGATTGGCAACGATGCCCGCACGCCGGCGAGCTTGCGCAGCCGCGCCGAGGCACTGCAGGCCCTGCTGCCGCCGGCCGCGAAAAGCTGAGGCGAGATATCGATGCGCCGCTCGCAACGTCTGATTGCCGCTACCGTCCTTGCCGCGATGTCTGTCGCGCTTGCCGGCTGTTCCAGCGGCAGTTTCGATCCGACCGATATGATGGACTGGTTCGATACCAAGAAGAAGTTGCCCGGCGAGCGCAGGCCGGTATTCCCCGAGGGCGTTCCGGGCGTCGAGCAGGGCGTGCCGAGGGATATGTACAAGGGCACGCGTCAGGATCTGGCGCCGGCGCCTGCGGCCGAAGCTCCGGCACCTGCGCCGGAACAGCGAAAGCCGGCTGGACGCTCCGCAGCCCGGGAGGCCGAGCCATTCCCGACGCCCGTCGACGATGCCAGCGCGCCTGCGCCGAAGATGAAAAAGCCGAAGCGAACGCGCATCACCGCGCCGGAGCCTGACGCAGAACCAGCCCCAGCGCCGCAGCGGCAACAGCAGCAGGCAGCACCGCAGCAACAGCCACCTTCCTTCCCGGCGCCGTTGCCGAGCGGAGGCTTCGCGCGCTGATCGATTTAAGCCCTCAACACGGTCCGGTGGGCCGCGCATTTTAGATCCCCTTTATTGACATGAGGTCCGTAAAGGGCGAACGGATCACTCATGTCCTTCACCATTGCCATCATCGGCCGGCCCAATGTCGGCAAGTCGACCCTGTTCAACCGGCTGGTTGGGCAAAAGCTCGCGCTTGTCGATGACCAGCCGGGCGTGACGCGCGACCGCCGCGAGGGCGACGGGCGGCTCGGCGATCTTGAATTCACGCTGATCGATACCGCCGGTCTCGATGAAGGCCCCAAAGGCTCGCTGACCGCGCGGATGCAGGAGCAAACCGAGGCGGCCATCGCCGCCGCGGACGCATTGATGTTCGTCATCGACNGACGCGCGCGCGGGACTGACCCCCAACGACCGCGCCTTCGCCGATTTCGCGCGCCGCGCCAACAAGCCGGTGGTGCTTGTCGCCAACAAGAGCGAGGGCAAGGCGGGTGAGGCGGGCGCGATGGAAGCCTACGCGCTCGGTCTCGGCGACCCGATTCCGATTTCTGCCGAACACGGCGAAGGGCTGAGCGATCTCTACGACGCGCTGCGTGTGCTGATGCCGGAGCCGGTCGACGAGGATGACGAAGTGAACGATCCGGAGTCGTTCGAGAACGTGGACGGCGAAGACGAAAGTCTGTCAACGCGCCCGATCCGTGTCGCGGTGCTCGGCCGCCCCAACGCCGGCAAGTCGACGCTGATCAACCGTCTGCTCGGTGAAGAGCGGCTGCTGACCAGCCCCGAAGCCGGAACGACGCGCGATTCCATCGCCGTCGATGTGACGTGGAAGGGCCGCGAGTTTCGCGTGTTCGACACCGCAGGTCTGCGGCGGCGCTCGCGGATCGAGGACAAACTGGAAAAGCTGTCGGTGTCCGATGCGCTACGCGCGGTGCGGTTCGCGGAAGTCGTCATTCTGATGATGGACTCGCAGAGCAAGTTCGAGGAGCAGGATCTGCGGCTCGCCGATCTGATCGAGCGCGAAGGCCGCGCCCTCGTGATCGCGGTCAACAAGTGGGATCTTATGGATCGTGCGCCGAGCCAGATCGCAAGGCTGCGCGAAGATGCCGATCACCTGCTGCCGCAGGTGAAGGGCATGCCGGTCGTCGCCGTCTCCGGCATGATGGGCGAGGGTATCGACCGGCTGATGAGCGCCATCGAGGATGCCTATGGCGTCTGGAACCGGCGCACCTCGACAGCGTCGCTCAATCGCTGGTTCGAACAGGCAGTGCAGAACAATCCGCCGCCAGCCGTGTCCGGCCGCCGCCTCAAGCTCAACTACATCACCCAGACCAAGGCGCGGCCGCCCAGCTTTGTGGTGTTCTGCTCGCGCGCTGACGCCGTTCCGGAGTCCTACCTGCGTTATCTCGTCAACAGCCTGCGCAGCACGTTCGATCTGCCGGGGACGCCGATGCGCATTACGCTGCGCGAGAAGGACAATCCGTTCGCTCACAAAGCGAAGCGGAAGTCCTGAGCGCACAGGCGCTGGAACAATTTGTAACTTAATGGATTGATTCAGGTTCGCCCGTCGGGACCCGCGTTTGCCGGCCCCTGCTTTGTGAAGCGGAGGGTGCCATGTCTGTACTTAAGCCTTCGATACTCAAATCGGGAGTGCGCGCGCTCGTTGCGCTCCTGTTTGCCGTCCTGTTGTCGATCGCTGCCTATGATGCCGCGTCGGCAAGGCCGGGCGGAGGGCACGGTGGTGGTGGCGGGTTTCGGGGCGGGGGTGGTGGCTTTCACGGCGGTGGCGGTTTTCGTGGCGGCGGATTCCACGGCGGAGGCTTCCGCGGTGGTGGCGCCGCTTTTCATGGCGGTGGACACCAGATGGGTGGAGGGCGCGCCTTCTATGCCAGGCCGCACGTTTCCCATTCATTTGCCAGGCCGAGTTTCAGGGGAGGACGCTCCTACGCCGTCCACAATCGGCACTTCCAGCGTAGCGCACGATTCAGTTCGTCCCGCGTCGTCGCCTCACGCAATCTGATGAGGACATCCAGTACAAGAGCTTTGAACGCCACGCGGAACGCCAATGCGGTGCGGCACGCGTTCCACGCCCGCCCGGTCGACAGGGCATTGCGCAATACCAACGCGCTGCGCAATCCCGCAACCCGGGCGCTGGTGACGTCCCGGCTGGCGACGGCAGGGTGGCATGGACACCATGGCTGGTGGCGACACCGCCATGGCGGGTTCGGATGGGTCGGCCCGGTGTTCTGGCCATTCGCCTTCTACGACATCTACGGCTATTCGCTGTGGGGCTATGATTACGACGCCGCGTTCTGGGATTACGGCTATCCGGATATCTATGCAGGCATTTTCGCGCCGTACGGTTACGACGATCTCGCGGGGTACGCGAGTTACCTGCCGGGCTATGCCGGCGGAAGCAGGAGCGGCCGGGAGTCGTTTGCATCGGCTGACCCCAGGGACCGGACGAGCCTGACGCAGATGTGCGGCGAGGACAGCCGCGACATCGCCGGATTACCGATCGATGCGATTCAGAAAGCGCTGCAACCGGATGATGCGCAGCGCGCTGCGCTCGACGATCTCGCCAATGCATCGCTGAAGGCGGCACAAAATATCAAGGCCGCATGCCCGGCTGACATCGGACTGACCGCACCGCGCCGGCTTGCGGTCATGCAACAGCGTATCGAGGCGATGATCGCAGCTGTGCAAGTCATGCAACCGCCGCTGGCGAAGTTCTATGGGCTTCTCAGCGATGAACAGAAGGCGCGCTTTACCGCGCTCGCCGAGCGGCAGCGTCCGGCGCGTCTCGAAAGGACCGTCAGTTCGGCTACAGGATGCGGCGTTGCCCAGCCGGGGCTGACGGAATGGCCGAGCGCGGCGATCGAGCAAAGAGTCAGGCCGACTGATGAGCAGCGCAAAGGTCTCGATGCTCTTCAGAATGCCGCTGCCAAGGCTGCTGATACGCTGAAGGCATCATGTCAGCCGGAGAACGCGCTTACGCCGCCCGCGCGGTTCGAAGCTGTTGGCAAACGGCTGGACACCATCCTGCAAGCGGTGAAAACCGTGCGCGCGGCCATGGACAATTTCTACGGCTCGCTGAACGATGAGCAGAAGGCTAACTTCGACGCTATCGGGCCGAAGCGGCTAAGCGCCGTGGACGAGAGCGCCATCGCTCGCAACGACGCGGACACCCCGCGCCGTGCGCGCGGCCGCCATCATCACGGCAACGTCGAATACATGATCCGAAGGATGATGTCGTTCGCGCGTTGAACCGCACGGCACGACCGTTCTGGGCATGGAAAGATTGGTGCAAAGCCAAATTCGGATTGAGCCGGGTTTGATCCGTCGAGGTCGATAGGCGTGGCGAGCAATGCTCGCTTCTCAACCGCAGGGCCTGATGCCGACTACACCACCGGCGTGCGGAAGCTCTTCAGCGTCTTGCTCGGATAGTCGAAGAACTTCCCGGTCTCGGTCCATAACGGCGCACACATCGGCACGATGAATTCCGCAGCCTGCTCGGGCGTGTCGAGGATCATCGGGTCTTCGCCGGGCATGACTGTCGCGCGCATGCGGGTGCGGATCGGTCCGGGGCTGAACAGATTGACGCGGATCGGCGTGGTCGCGGTTTCGTTCGCCCAGACCCGCACCAGGGCATCAAGCGCCGCCTTCGACGCCGCGTAGGGGCCCATATAGGCGGTTGCCTTGCTGGCAATGCCGGAGGTGATGAACACCGCGCGTCCGGCGTCGGATTTCTGCAGCAGCGGTTCCATGCAGCGGATCAGCTGGAAGTTCGCGGTGGTGTTGACCGCGAACATGTTGTCCCAGAATTTCGGATCGGTGTGGCCGAGCGGCGACGAGGTGCCCGCGACGCCGGCATTGCCGATCAGGATATCGAGCTTGCCGTGGCGTTCGTTCAATGCGGCGCCGAGGCGCGCAATGCCATCAAGATCGGTCATGTCCAGTGGCACCAGCGTCGCGCTGCCGCCATCGGCGCGAATGGCGTCGTCGAGTTCTTCGAGCCCTCCCTGCGTCCGCGCAACGGCAATGACATGTGCGCCGGCGCGCGCCAGCGCGCGCCCCGTGGCGTAGCCGATGCCGCGCGATGCGCCGGTGACAAGAGCGATGCGGGAAGCGAGAGGTTTGATCATAGGGAAAGCCCGATTTTTCCCTTACCCCGCTTGCGGGGAGAGGGTGGCGAGCCGTGTCGGCGGCGC
>CDFE01037247.1:0-18410 GCA_000826465.1 Acanthamoeba mauritaniensis | reverse complement strand
CGGGATCGATCTCCACCTCGGCGATGTGAGTGCCGTTCGGATAGGTACCGTCAGCGCTCGTAAATTTGGCGCTTGCACTCAGCTTCGACGGATCGGCGCCGGCGCGCTTTGCGAGATCGGCAAACGAGACTGTGCGGTCGGTGCCGACAATACGGATCGCCCCGTCGTTGAACTCAAGATCGCCCGCACCTGTCTCCAGTAGATCGGCGGCGATGTCCTTCAAATTCGCACCGAGTGTGCGCGTCGCCCGTTCCACGCTGACGCCGCCGGATGGAATCGAACTCGACCCGCCGGTGCCAAGACCGGTGGCGATCTCGTCCGTATCGCCCTGATGAATATGGACACGCTCCGGCGCAATGCCGAACTGCTCTGCGACGATCTGCGCATAGGCGGTCTGATGCCCCTGCCCGCTTGATTGGGTGCCGATCAAAATCGTGATGTCGCCATCGGGATCGAGCCGCACCTGTGCGGTTTCTGGCTCTCCCATCGAGCCGCACACCTCGACATAGGTGCCGAGACCAATACCGCGCACCAGTCCCCGCTTCTTCGCAGCCTTGGCGCGCTTCGGGAATTCCTTCCAGTCGGCAACATCCATCGCGCGCTTCATGTGCGCGGCGAAGTCGCCGGAATCATAAATCTTGCCGGTGGCCGTTTTGTACGGCATCGCGCGCGGCTGGATAAAGTTCTTGCGGCGGATCGCATCCGGCGTCATGCCCAGCTTGCGCGCGGCGGCATCGACAAGACGCTCGACCACATAGGCGGCTTCGGGGCGCCCGGCGCCGCGATAGGCGTCCACCGGCACCGTGTTGGTGAACACGGTGCGAATGCGGCAGTAAAACGCCTGAACGTCATAGAGACCCGGCAGCATTCCCGCGCCGCCATGCGGGATGTACGGCCCGAAGGTCGAGAGATAGGCGCCCATGTCGCCCATCAGATCGACATCCATACCGAGGAATTTTCCGTCCTCGGCCAGCGCCATCCGTGCGGTGGTGACGTTGTCGCGCCCCTGTGCGTCGCCGACAAAATGATCGGCGCGCTCGGCGGTCCATTTCACCGTCTTTTTCAGCTTGCGCGCGGCAACCGCAGCAAGCGCGTATTCACGATACGGGAAAAGCTTGGTGCCGAAGCCGCCGCCAACGTCGGGGCAGATCACCCGCATCTTCTCGACGGGAATGTTGAGAACGTTCTGGCAGAGAATGTCGCGCAGCCGATGGCTGCCCTGACTGCCGATCGTCAGCGTCAAATGATCGCGCTTGGCATCGTACTCGCAAACCACCGCGCGCGTTTCCATGTAGTTGGTGACAATGCGCGGATTGACGATGGTGATTTCCGCCACCGCATGCGCCTTCGCGAAAGCGGCTTCCGTTGTCGTCTTGTCGCCCAACGACGTGTCGAACAGGACATTGCCGGCATGGTCCGGCCAGACCTGCGGCGCACCCTTCTTCACCGCATTGACCAGACCGATAGCCGCAGGCAGCGCTGTCCATTCGACCTGGATCGCCTCGATCGCGTCCCGCGCCTGCTCGACGGTGTCCGCCACGACGAACGCAACAGCATCGCCGACGTGCCGCACGACATCGCGCGCGAGGATTGGATATGGAGGGCCGGTAAAAGGTTCGTCAGGCAGATTGAACAGGCAGGGAAGACTGCCGAGCCCCTTGACGTCATCGGCTGTGAGAATTGCAGCGACGCCCGGCAATCCGCGAGCCTGCGATACATCGAGCTTGAATTTCGCGTGCGCGTGCGGAGACCGCAGCACAAGGGCATGCATCGCTGCTGCCGGAGTGTAGTCGTCGGTATAGCGGCCCTTGCCACGAATGAGAGCGTCGTCCTCCTTGCGAAGGACACTTTGACCGACACCGAATTTGACGGGAGCCATGATCTCTCCACCTGCAATCTGGAACGTTTCTAAGGTCCATCATGCAGCGGAATGGCTGGAAGCGCAAATGCGCTAGTGTCCTGAATCCGAAGTTCGCTTCATTTTGCAGCACCTTCCGGAGCGAACTTCGGATTCAAAAGGACACTAGAAACTACAAATTCTAGTGTGGTTTTGGTTCGCAAGCCCGCAAAAGGACGCGCCGTAGAAATGATGCGGGCTTGCGAACCACCGCACTAGGGACGCACCAGCCCCGTCAGCCAACGCCGTCCGAACAGCAAAAGTATACAGCTTCCGTAAACGGCGGCGCCCACCACGATCAAAATTCCGAGAGCAGTTTCATCGCGCAAGGAGGTCAGGGCGGCCAGTGCGACCACCGCCCAGCGGGCCGTGAACCAGAGTGCGGCAGCCAGCACCGCGCCCGCCGCCGTGAACTTCGCCAGCGACGTCAGAACGGCGCGATCGAACACGAAAAACTTTCGGCGAGTCGCGAACAGGACAACGAGCAGAAGATTGACCCACGCGCCAACCGCGGTGGCCAGCGCCAGCCCGATCTGCGCCAGCGATCCCACCAGCGCGATCTTCAGAGCGACATTGACCGCGACGCCTGTAAGCGCAGCCTTGACCGGCGTCGCGGTGTCCTTGCGGGCATAGAATGTCGCAACGGCGCTTCGGATCAGGACGAACGGAATAAGCCCGACTGCGTAGGCTGCAAGCGTGGCGCCAGCCGCCGCGGCATCCGCTTTTGAGAATGCCCCGCGCGCGAACATGGCACGCATGATGACGTCAGGCACCGTAAGGAACGCCGCGACGAACGGGATCGAGAACAGCAGGGTGAAATCGAAGGCGCGCCGCTGCGAGGCGAGCGCGCCTTCATGGTCTCCGGCCGTGATCCGCCGCGACATTTCCGGCAGCAGCACCGTGCCAATGGCAATGCCGATCACTCCGATCGGCAACTGGTTGAGCCGGTCGGCGTAGTAGAGCGCCGAGAGCGCGCCGGCGGCCAGGAATGTTGCGATAATGGTATCCGCGAACAGCGCGACCTGCGTTCCCATCGAGCCCAGTGTCGCTGGACCTAGCGCGCGAAAGAAGCCGCGCACATCTGCGTCGAGCTTGAACGACGTGAATTTTGGAAGGATGCCGCTGCGGCCAGCATCGCCCGCGACCAGAAAGAACTCCAGAAAACCAGCCAGCAGCACACCCCATGCTGCAGCGTATCCCGCGTTCGGGAAAAATGCCGCAAGCGCCAGCGTCAGCATCATCGACAGGTTGAGGAATATCGGCGCGGCGGCCGGGCTCGCGAAGCGATGCATCGCATTGAGCATGCCGCCGTAGAGTGTCACCAGCGTGATGAGCAGCAGGTAGGGAAACGTGATGCGCGTCAGGGATATTGCCAGCTCCGCGCGCGCGGGATCACTGGTAAATCCCGGCGCGAGCAGCGCAATGACCTGCGGCATGAACAGCCATGCGACCACCAGCAGCGCCGCCTGCGCGCTCAGCAGCAACGTGAAGATGCGATCCGCGAACAATCTCGCAGCCCATGCATCGCGATTATGGAGATGCGTGTAAGCCGGCACGAACGCGGCGGAGAATGCACCCTCCGCGAAAATCGCTCGGAAGTGATTGGGCAGCCGCAGCGCGACGAAGAACGCGTCCGCAATCGGCCCCGCGCCAAGGATCGCCGCGAGCATGATGTCGCGCGCGAAACCGGTGACCCGCGAGAGAAGGGTATAGCCGCCGACGGTGAAAATGCGCCCGAGCATCCGCTAGTGTCCTGAATCCGAAGTTCGCACCATTTTGCAGCACGCTCCGTCGCGAACTTCGGATTCAAAAGGACACTAGAAGTAATAATTCCAGTGTGGTTTTGGTTCGCAAGTCCGCAAATGGACGCGCTGCAGAAATGATGCGGACTTGCGAACCACCCCACTAGTTCTACAGCATGAGACCGCGGCGCAAAACGCTCAAATCGCTATGAAAGAGCGTCGCGCACAGCCTTGATGACGCGGTCCTGAGCCGCCTGATCGAGATAGGCATGCATCGGCAGGCTGATGACGTCCTCCGACAGCTTCTCGCTGACCGGCAGCCCGCCCTCGGCCGTCGGATAGTGCTTGTAGGCCGTCTGCTGGTGCATGGACTTCGGATAGTAGATCGCGGTCGGAATGCCCTGTGCCTTGAGCGCCTCGGCGAAGGCATCGCGCCCGCCGCGCGACAGCCGGATGGTGTACTGCGCCCAGACCGACGTGTTGCCGTCGGCCACCCGCGGCGCCGTCACGATGTTATGCAGCGCGTCGAAATAGCGGCTCGCGACCTTGTTGCGCGCCTCGATCTCATCGTCGAAAATCTTCAACTTTTCGATCAGAATAGCGGCCTGCATGGTGTCCAGCCGCGCCGTCAGGCCGAGGCGAACGTTGTCATACTTCTCGGTGCCCTGGCCATGGACACGAATGCTGCGCAGCCGTTCCGCGAGCGCGGCATCGTCGGTGAAAATCGCACCGCCGTCTCCGAAGCAGCCGAGCGGCTTGGCGGGAAAGAAGCTGGTCGCCGTCGCAAGGCCGAACGTGCCGAGCCGGCGGCCTTTGTATGTCGCGCCGAACGATTGTGCGGCGTCGTCCAATACGAACAACCCCTCGCTCCTGGCGACATCGGCGATGGCGTCGTGATCCGCGCTCTGACCGAACAGATCGACCGGAACGATCGCCTTCGGCTTGAGGCCAAGTTTCCTTGCGGTGGCGATACCGGCCCTGAGCGATGCGATGTTGATGTTGAACGTCGTTTCATCGACATCGACGAACACCGGCGTCGCGCCGGCCAGCGCGACCACTTCGCCCGTGGCGCAGAACGTGAACGATGGGCAGATCACCGCATCGCCGGGGCCGACACCCTGCGCCATCAGCACCATCAGCAAGGCGTCGGTGCCGCTGGCGCATGCGACAACGTGCTTGGCGCCGCAGTATGCAGCCAGATCGGCCTCAAGCTGGGTGACCTCGGGACCGTTGATAAACTGGCAGTGCGTCAGCACGCGCGCAACGGCGTCATCGATCTTGGTGCCGAGGCGCCGGAGCTGCGCACCGATGTCGATGAAAGCCACGGGTTCTGGTCGCAAGTGCTGGTTCATGATGCGTGCCGGATCCATTTCGAAGAATAAGGTTTGCCGTCAGCTTGCGACGGCGCGCGGTCCCTTGCGCAGCGGCGCGGCGATGGAGCCGGCCGGGACATCGAGACACTTGATCGCGATTTCGAGGCTCGCGACGCCTTCGTCGCCGGTCACGGCAGGCGCGTTGCCGGTTCGTACTGCCTCGAGGAAAGCAACGAGTTCGGCGCGCAGCGGTTCGTCATGACCAACCGACAGATGCCGCATCGAATAACTGCCGTCGCGCTGAAACCCGAAACACTCAGTCACCTGTCGCGTCAGCAGGTCGCCCTGAACATACTTGCCGCGCGTCGCCACGGTGACGCTGCGCGCCTTGAACGGCGTCAGCCAGTTGGTGTTGATATGCGCAAGCACACCGGAGGCGGTGCGGAACTGAAGCAGCGCAATGTCTTCGCGCTCGGCCACGGCGCTCGCAAGCTGCGGCTGCACATCGACGATGTCGGATTCGGTGAACCAGCGGATCAGATCGATATCGTGAACGGCAAGATCGATCACCACGCCGACATTCGACATGCGCGGCGGAAACGGGCCGACGCGGGTAATCGCGATCGAGAGGATTTCCTCGTCCTTGATGGCCTGCTTGATGGCGGCGACGGCCGGATTGAAGCGCTCGACATGGCCAACCATGAGCGTCACGCCCGCGCCACGCGCGGCGTTGACGATCTCGTTACCCTCCTCGACCGACGTAGCGATCGGTTTTTCGACGAGAACGTGAATCTTTCGCGCAATGCAGGCGAGCGCAACGTCGCGATGAAGATGAGTCGGCGCTGCGATGGTCACCGCATCGGGGCCGGCGTCGAGCATCTCTTCCAATGTCGTGAATGTCGCACAGCCCAGCATCTGCGAGGCCCGTGTGCGATGCGACTGCAGCGGATCGACGATACCGACCAGTTCGACACCAGGCAGACCGGCCAGCACGCGGGCATGGTTGGTCCCCATCACCCCCGCGCCCACGACGCCAACGCGCAGCGACCGATCGTTGCTCGCAGTACTTTTTGTCGACACCGTCGAACTCATCTTTTGAAATCCCTGAATTCTCTGAATTTCCCGGCGCGAGTCGCTCGCCGCGCCGACATGCAACTTCCTAACATGCCGTCACACATGTGGCGAACGGCGCTGCCCCATTCTCTTACACGTTTTGATTCAAAGAATTACACACCGCCTCGCTTCCAACCCATTGAGGATAGTGGTTTTTAGGCCAAGCACCGGTGCGGGGTGCGCGAGCATTCGATGAATAGGACGGCGAGCGCGGCTTATCCAAATTGGGTTCGTTCTGGCATAATAATAGCGTCTATCCTTATTGCGTCGTCTAGCGCGGTGATCCGTCACAGATCAATGCCTCAAGTTGTTCCGAAGCTCGTCGGCGTTTGGTCCGGGCGTAGCGCTCATAGCGGTCCAGCGCCGCCACTCGACGAAGTCTCGCAGAGTCGCTGTCGCGCCCCTCCAGCGCGTCCATCATATCTGTTCTGGTTTTCTCGATATGGAGCAAATTGACCTGCGCAACCGCCATTGAAGTCGCCAAGAATAACTGCTGGCCGTCGTTGTCATCGTGAACCAATGCACGAGCGAGGACATCGATTTTTCTTGAGGTGAGCTCGTCTCGTGCCATCCCAAGCGATAGCCCGTGACGGAAAGCGTTCCGGCGCGAACGCGATTTCCCAACCGCCGTCTTCGGTCCCGTGCTGCGCTTGGCATTGGCGCGGTTCGCAGCGATTTGTTTTTCGCTCGCCATTGAATGGCCCTTCGACTTATGGACGCGAAACTTGTCGAGCAAGGCGGATCACCCGCTCGGGTGCGTTGCCGGTACTCGGGCTATTCCCCTTTGCTTTCTTCGCCTTCCGCTGACGCTTCTCATGGCCTTTCATCAGTGCGTTTCGAGCCGTCTCTTTGTATGTGATCATGCGATCGAGAGCCTGGATGCCAGCACTACGCAAATGCAGGGCATTGGCCTCAATCTGTTCAGACGTGATTGCCATCTCAACCAGTAGCTTTCTGGTGCGACGCATCCGTTCCGGATTACCACTATAATAGTCTTGGGCAGTTTCAACCGCCTCCTCAAGATTGTCGCCGAAACGGGCCGACAAAAGTCCCGCCAACGACTCCACTCTTGCGCTACCAATAAGCGCCGCTTGCGTGCGCTTCAGGCGCCGCTCCTGCCAGATCTTGTCCGCAAAATCGTGGACTCGAATTTTATCAAACAGATTGGCCGGAGACATTTCGCTCTCAACCATTGCGAGCAAGTTCAGATAGCTCTCTTCGCTCTCGCCTTCCCACAGCATGGGCTTCCTGAACAAATCGTCCAATGGGTCGGCGGCACTCACGCGCTCTCTCTTGGTCATGGCGCTTTCCTCAAATGTGAATGAAAATGATCAACGGCACAAACACGGCTTAGAACCCACACTAACTTTCAGACTAAGGCCAAATTTGGCCACGTTTCGAATTCCAGATCACGAGATTTAAATGCAACGGGGATTCCATGTCTCGCGATGCTGCGCACAGGACTTCTAAACCAGTAAGTATGGATGCGCGGGAGTTGATGTCTCGCGCCGAACGCGATCAGGAAAGCGTTTACAACTGGTCATTGACCAATCGGAACGGTCGGCTGGTCGTGTGTGACGATGCTATACAACGAGCGCGATCAACGTCGTTGCTGATAACAGTGAATTGGCCGAAGACGTCCAATGCGCGCGTCACCGGCGTGCTGTGGGTCACGAACTCAAAGTGGAATATGCTTGCTCACCCAATTCCGTTGACCGGTGAGCCAAAACGCGCCGGTGGATGGCTCTGGCGCTTCACATGCCCCAACTCACACAGGCTTGTTCAAACGCTATATCTGGATAAGGAAGCCGAGCAATTCGTTTCGCGCGAAGCGGTTGGTCGCCCGCGCCGTCAGGCAAACTCGGCACGCATTGTTCGTCATTTTAAGGCATTAATGGACCTGGAAAATCTCGTCGGCGGCATTGACGGTAACTTATCTCCGATCGCAAAACCGGAGCATATGAGCCAGGAAATTTTTGAAGCGCTCGAGCACGCATTGGCCAGCCAGTTTGTTTGCTTGCACTTGGCCGCCTGCAATATGTCCGAACCCAGCTTTGGCGATGATGGCAATTCGATTATTATTCCAACGCCGTCTAAACGCCGATCTCGGTAAAGAAACTACACGGTCGGCGGGATCGCGATCCTACACAAGCTTCGCCGAAATTAAGCGACCCCTCTGATGATTTAGGCTGTTTCACATTCGCTATATTACGGACTTGGCGGGCTCAGCAAGCCGAACACCGGCACCACCACCGTTTTCTTCGATAAATAAGACCCCCGCTTGTTCGAAAGCAGCCCGCACGACTGCGAGCGTCGCCCGACGTGGCTTTTTATGATCGCCCTCAAGCTGGCGGATCGTCACAATCCCAACTCCCGCGCGGGTGGCAAGATCTTGTTGGCTCCAACCTAAAAGTCCCCGGGCGGCTCTGCATTGGGCGGAAGCAATCATCGAATCATCCATTTTCGACAATTATGTCGGAAAATGATTGACCTGTCGAAAATGTCTATTATAGACATTAGCATCGTTTTTCGACAGATGGAGATTACGATGTCGGAACTATTGAATCGGAAGGACTTCATTGGTGGCTCGGACGCTCGGATTATCATGGGCGATGACGAGGGTAAGCTTTTGCGGCTCTGGAAGGAAAAACGCGGAGAGGCAAGCGCAGAGGATCTCTCGGACAACCTACTTGTTCAGCTAGGGACGACGACGGAGGACCTTAACCGGCGCTGGTACGAGCGAAATACCGGACAAATCGTTAGAGACGCCCAGCGTCATCTGAGACATCCCGTTCTCAAGTGGATGGGTGCCACGCTCGACGGGCGTGTTGAACCCTCTGGGGCCGTGTTTGAGGCCAAGTTTATGCTGCCGTGGACCTTCTCGGAGGAAGCTGCGGCCGAAAAGCACATGGCCCAGTTGCAGCACAACATGTGGGTTGCGGATTCTCGCTCGGCAGTACTGTCGATTATTACCGGCGGCGGAAAATGGGTCGAAATGACCATTCATGCCGATCCGCTATACCAGCACCTGCTGCTCACTGCCGAGAAGAAGTTCTGGCGGTGCGTGATGGATGGTGAGGCCCCTCGCTTGTTCGGGGTCGAGCCTCCGCGCCCGCGGCTGGAGGCAGTCCGGGTGGTCGACATGAGTTCGTCGAACAGCTGGGTGGAATTCGCCACGGTATACCGCCGAACCCGACCGGCCCACGAAGAACACGAAGGTGCAAAAGCTGACCTGAAGAAACTAGTGCCCGAAGACGCCAAGGAAGCCATCGGTCATGGCCTGCGCGCCAAGCGCTCGAAGAGTGGCGCTATCAGCTTCGATTTATTGGACACGGAGGCGAATTATGCATCGGTCCAGTGAATCGATTGGCGCAATAGCAGCGGCCTTGGCTAAAGCTCAGGGTGAACTTAGCAATCCAGAAAAATCACTCATTGCGAACATCCGCTCGCCGTTTCCACGCGAAGCAGACCGAACGTTCCGATACGCGTCCCTAGCGAGTGGGCTCGATATCGTCCGCAAGAGTCTTGGGCAGCACGAAATCGCAACCGTGCAAACCACAGCGATTAATCAGGACTCAGGCCAGATTCAGCTGACCACTCTTCTGGCGCATTCCTCGGGCGAATGGATTTCATCCGACTGGCCGGTATGTGCGGTGAGCGAAACCGCTGCACCCCACCGCATGGGAGCAGCCCTTACATATGCGCGGCGTTATGCGCTCTTTGCTTTGGTAGGCATTGCGGGTGAGGACGATCTTGACGCGCCTGATACCTCAATCGAGCCAACGCCGTCAGTTTCGGCCGGTCGACACACGATGGGTCAAGCACACATAAACGTTCCTAGAGGCGCAATGCACAAACAGCCTGTCCTTAATCGGGAGCTATCGGGGCAGCTGAGGGATGAGTTGTTGGTAGAAATTAAAAACCTGGAAAACGGCGACGATCTGGCCTTGTGGGCCCACCGGCGATTGTCTGCGAAGAACACACTGATTGAGGAAGACTCACGCATCGTCGAAAGGGCCTACCAGGGCATCCTCGAGATATCCGCCCACGAGAGCCTCGATCAGCATCTCACAACATCGACAGCAATCCCAACAGTCATCGGCCAAACGTCTGCTCTCGACCCCACCGCTGATGGCGAAGATACTCAACTGGTCAGACCATCGACCAAGCCGCCTCTGAACAAGACCGTGCGGCGACGAAGCAAAGCCCATCTTTTGTTTGTTGGAGCTCAACCTTGCTTGATCTGCGCGCAGACGCCCTGCGACGCACATCATTTAAAGTTTGCTCAGACAAAAGCCATGGGGCGAAAGGTCAGCGATGAATTCACCGTGCCTCTCTGCCGCAAGCATCATCACGAACTACACAAGCATGGCAACGAAGTGGCTTGGTGGGCGAATCTCAAAATAACGCCCATGAAGATCGCGAAAGAGCTTTGGGAAATTGATCCGACCCATAGCACACCGTCGAACCGTGAAACCGGATCACTCTCACTCAAAAGCGCTGACATCTCGAAGAGTGAGCACCTTTAGGCGTAGCAATCCCGGTGGTTCCCGTTCGTCAACGAACGGCCAATGATGAAAGAATTGTATGTCGGAAATGATCGTCTGTCCAAAGTGCAACACATCGATCGAGTTGACCGAGCTCTTAAAAGCACCACTTAACGTCAAAGCTCGCAAGCAGTTCGAGCGACAGCTTGCACAAAAGAAGGCGGAGTTTGCCAAGCGTGAGCTACGCTTGCGAGCGCGGCAACATGCCCTCACCAAAGCCCGTCAGGCGATGGAAGAGAAAGTTGCTCAAACTTTGGAACGCGAGCGACAATCGGTCGCAAAAGTTGAGAAAAAGAAAGCAAAACTGGCCCTCGCCCGCGATTTGAAAGATCGCGACCTGTTGCTCGCGGAGCTTCAGCGGAATCTGAGTGCGAAGAACGCCAAATTGGCGGAAGCTCAGAAAACCCACGCGGAAGTCCTTCGCAGGGGCCGGGAATTGGATGACGCCAAACGTGAGATCAACTTGACAATTGAACGAAAGGTCCAGGATTCACTTGTGGCCGTACGTGCCAAGGCGAAAGCGGAGGTCGAAGATGCCATGCGAGGTTTGGTATCAAAAAAGGAAACCCAACTCGCTGGAATGCAGCGCCAAATTGAGGAACTGCGCCGAAAATCCGAACAAGGGTCCCAGCAACTTCAAGGCGAGTCCCTTGAACGCGAATTGGAATCCTTGCTGCGCGATCGCTTTCCGCATGATCAGATCGAACCGACGCTGAAGGGGCACTTTGGCGGCGACCTTCTCCAACGCGTGTTCAGTCCCAAGGGTGAGCCTTGCGGCAAGATTCTATGGGAAGCCAAGCGCACGAAAGCGTGGACCGATAAATGGCTTGCGAAATTGCGCCTCGATCAGCGAGCCGCCAAAGCCGAAGTTGCACTGATTGTGTCAGATGTTTTGCCCCAAGGAGTCCACACTTTTGACCTCATCGACAACGTCTGGGTTACGAAAATGCGCTTTGCCATTCCGCTCTCGACTGCGTTGCGTCAGTCGCTGATCGATTTGGCCACTAGCCGCCAAGCGACACAGGGGCAGAGAACCAAAGCGGAAATAGTCTATCGGTACCTCACGGGGCCGCGATTCCGGCACCGGATCGAAGCCATCGTCGAGAAATTTACCGACATGCAAACTGATCTCGACCGGGAACGCAAAGCCATGAACCGAGTGTGGGCGAGGCGTGAACAGCAACTGTTAGGCGTTCTTGACGCAAGCGCCGGTCTGTACGGTGATATTCAGGGAATTGCCGGTCGCGCGATGCCGGAGATTGAAGGTCTGGATTTTCATGCGATTACTGAAGAAGGGCAGTCTGCGCCACGAAGACTGAAGCGCTCCGAGATTGATCCGGGTCACCCGCTGTCGCCGCCGGCACCTTCCAGCGACAATTAGGAACGCCGGTAATCGTCCTCGATCCGGATGATGTCATCCTCGCCAAGATAACTTCCGGTCTGGACCTCGATCAGTTCCAGCGCAATCTTGCCGGGATTTTCCATGCGATGAACTGCACCGATCGGAATGTAGATGGACTCGTTTTCGTGAACCATCTTCTGCAGGTCGTTCACGGTCACGAGTGCAGTCCCCCGTACCACAATCCAGTGTTCGGACCGGTGATGATGCTTCTGCAGCGAAAGCCTGCCGCCAGCCTTCACGATAATTCGCTTCACCTGATGGCGCTCGCCAGTATCGAGCGACTGATACGACCCCCACGGCCGGTGGACCTTGATGTGATCTTCGGTCACCTGCGGAGCGATAGTCCTCAGCTTCCCGACCAGCCGCTTCAATCCATTCGGATCGCTCTGGCGAGACACAAGAATGGCGTCCTGCGTCGCGACCACAACCAGATCGTCAACGCCTTCCAGCGCAACCAGCGCCTTGTCGGTGGAGACGTTGCAGTTGCGCGAGTCCTCAAACACGGTGAGTCCTTGCGATACGTTGCCGTGTTCGTCCTTGTCGGACAACTCCCATACCGCGTGCCAGGAACCGACGTCGGACCAGCCACAGGATACGGGGATCACGGCGGCTTGCGTGGTTTTCTCCATCACGGCGTAATCGATGGAAATCGGAGTGGCCTTGCCGAACGATTCCAGTGGAAGCGTTACGAAGCCGAGATCGCGGCCGGCGCTATCGACGGCTTCGACCAACGTGCTCACGCTGTCGGCATCGACGCTGCGATACTCATCGAGCAGCATTTGAGCGCGAAACATGAAATTCCCGCAGTTCCACAGGTAACCGTCAGCAACATATCCAGCGGCGGTCGCCGGGTCCGGCTTCTCGACGAACTTCGCAACTTTCCGCACATCCCCGGACACAACATCGCCGGGCCGGATGTAGCCGTATTCCGTCGCAGGCCGCTCCGGAAGAACACCGAACGTAACAATGCGGCCGGCGTTAGCGACGCTCAACGCTTTCCGGCACGCCGCGACAAAAGCCGCCGGGTCACGCACGACGTGGTCGGCAGCCAGCGCCAGTACGACCGCATCCGCGTCGCGAGTCAGCGCAAACGCCGCACCGGTAGCAATCGCCGGACCGGAATCGCGCCGAGCCGGTTCGAGAAGAATGTCGGCTTCAAGACCGATCTCGTTCAACTGCTCGAGCACCATGAAGCGGTAGGCTGCATTGGTGATGACGATCGGCCGTACAAACAGGCTCGCATCGCTGACGCGGAGCATCGTCTCCTGAAACGTCGAATGCGAACCGAACAACCGCAGAAACTGCTTTGGACGCCCCTCGCGTGAGGCAGGCCACAGGCGGGTGCCTGCCCCGCCGCACATGATCAATGGAATAATGCGCTCGCTCATACGTCCTCAAAATAACTTCAGGAAAGCTGATGATACTCGCGATACCACGCTGCGAACCGCGCAATACCATCTTCAATGGTTGTTGAGGGACGGAATCCGACCTCGCGCATCAAGTCGTCGACGTCCGCATATGTGGCCGGCACGTCTCCGGGCTGCATCGGCAGCATTTCCTTCGCTGCCTTGCGCCCGAACTCTTTCTCGAGAATCTCGACGACCTTGGACAATTCCTCGGGATGATTGTTGCCGACATTGAAAACCCGCCAGGGAGCCGCACTCGTTCCGGGGTCGGGAGTTGCGTCCGGTGCCCTGGCCTGCCCGACCGGTGCGTGATCAATCAGCCGCACGATCGCTTCCGTCACATCGTCAACGTAGGTGAAGTCGCGGCGCATATCGCCGTGATTGAACAGCTTGATCGGCTTGCCTTCGAGGATCGCCTTGGCAAACAGGAACATCGCCATGTCCGGCCGGCCCCACGGCCCGTATACCGTAAAGAAGCGCAGGCCGGTCGACGGAATGCGATAGAGATGACTATAGGCGTGCGCCATCAACTCGTTGGCCTTCTTCGAGGCCGCATAGAGGCTGACCGGATGATCGACGCTGTCATGCACGGAGAATGGCAGCTTGGTATTGGCGCCATAGACCGACGACGATGATGCATACAGCAGATGCCGGCATTCGTTATGGCGGCACCCCTCGAGGATGTTGATGAAGCCCTCAAGATTTGCGTCCACGTAGGCATGCGGATTCTCGATCGAGTACCGCACGCCCGCCTGCGCCGCGAGATGAATGACCACCGGAAAGCGTTTCGCGCTGAATAATTCCACCACGCCGCTCCGGTCGGCAAGGTCGAGCTTGACGAAGCTGAACGACGGATCGTTCCTCAGCACGTCAAGGCGCGCTTCCTTCAGCTTCGGGTCATAATAGCTATTGATGTTGTCGAGCCCGACGACCTTATGACCCGCCTGGAGAAGTTTCTGCGAAAGATGAAAGCCGATAAAGCCCGCCGCACCAGTAACCAGTATCGTCTTCTCAGACATGCGTTTCACCATCCGGCGATCAAAGACGCCACAACTCAATGCCATCAGGCAAGCTGTCGCGATCGAGCCTCATCTTTACGTCCAGAACAAGACCGCGCCCGCCGATCAGGAATTTCTGGATCAGCGGCCAGCCTGCATCGATGTACGTCTTGTGAGCAACAGCCATGATGATCGCATCGGCGGGCTGCAGTGCATCGACATCGACCAGCTTCACGCCATACTCGTGCATAGCGTCTTCAGGATCTGCCATCGGATCGCTGACCTGCACCTTAAGGCCAAAGGATTCCAGTTCGCGAATAATATCTATCACGCGTGAGTTGCGCGTATCCGGTACATCTTCCTTGAACGTCAGACCAAGAATGGTGACGACGCCGCCATTACTCTTCCGGCGTAGCAGCCCCCGGATACATTCACGCGCAACGCGCTGGCCCATGCCATCGTTGATGCGGCGTCCGGCCAGAATGACTTCCGGATGATAGCCGGCCCGCTCGGCACGATATGTCAGATAATAGGGATCGACCCCGATGCAGTGCCCGCCGACGAGACCCGGCTGGAACGGCATGAAATTCCATTTGGTCCGTGCCGCGGCAAGCACATCGCCGGTGTCAATATTCAGCGCTTGGAAAATCAGCGACAGTTCGTTCATGAACGCGATGTTCAAATCGCGCTGCGTGTTTTCGATCACCTTCGCTGCTTCAGCGACCTTGATGGACGGCGCACGGTGAATGCCGGCGGTCACGACTGATCCGTAGACGTCGGCCACGACGTCCAGCGTCGAGGCATCCTGCGCGGAGACGACCTTGGTGATCGTCTCAAACCGATGCAGCTTGTCGCCGGGATTGATACGCTCCGGGGAGTAACCGACCTTGAAATCCGATCCAGCCTTCAACCCGGACGCCTGCTCCAGAAGCGGCACACAGTCGTCTTCTACCGCTCCGGGATAAACTGTCGATTCATAGACGACGATGTCACCTTTTTTGAGCACTGCTCCGACGGTGCGCGAGGCAGCGAACATGGCGCCGAGGTCAGGCTGCCGCGCTTCATCGATCGGCGTCGGAACGGTGACGATAAAGAAATCCGACAACGCCAGTTTCTTCGCCTCGTGCGTGAACGAAAGCGACGTATGACGCAGATCGGCGGCTTCAACTTCATGTGTGCGGTCGTGAAACGCGCGCAGTTCGGCGATGCGCCTCTGATCGATGTCGAAACCGGTGACCGGAACCCCGGCGCGCGCAAATGCAGCAGCGACCGGCAGTCCGACATAACCAAGCCCGATGACCGCGATTTTACGCCCGTGTGTCACGAATTCCGTTCCCAACCCCGGCGGATCTGGCCTACGCCGGCCGCCCTCTTTAGCCGCCGTGCGGTGGCTGCCGCAATAGGCGGAGCTTACCTATTGCCAGAACAGCCCTAAACCCATACCAAGACCTTGAAAATGGGTACTGATATTCAGGCCCTTCTCAGATTCAGCAACGTTAACCATCGCGGTCAGGAATGCGCGGATTTCTCCTTCTTGCCGCTCGAATACTGGTGTCGGCGGCGCTGCTCTATTTTGCATTCCGCGGCATCAACTTCGCGGCGATTCAGTCCCGCCTGAGTCAGATCAGCGTCGGATGGTTTCTGCTCGCCGTGCTGGCGACGGTCTTCCAGATTTTTCTCGGTGCGCTCCGCTGGCGAGAGATCAGCACACGATGCAGCGCCCCGCTCGAAACCGGGCAGGCACTCCGTTACAACATGATCGGCGCGTTCTTCAATCAGACCCTGCCATCGACCATCGGCGGCGACGCCATGCGGCTCTGGCTGGTGCGGCAGACAGGTGCGGGCTGGCGCTCAGCCACATATTCCGTGCTCGTCGACCGCGCCATCGGCCTGATCGCACTCGCGCTCATCGTCGTCGTGAGCCTGCCCTGGAGCTACGACCTGATCGCCAACGCGCGGGGACGTCTCGCCTTGCTGCTGGTGGATATCGGTGCGATTTCAGCCGGCCTCGGCTTTCTCGTCCTCGGCATGCTGCCATGGCCGTGGCTGAAAACATTCTGGCCGCTCCGGCACATCCATGCCTGCTCGGTCATCGCCAACCAGGTGATCTTCAACCGCAGCAGCGGACCGAAGGTCGCGGTCCTGTCCCTGCTCATTCATGTGATGGCTGTGGTGATCGCCTGGTGCGCCGTGCGCTCCATCGCGGCTCCGGCGGCGTTCGAACAATTGTTCATGTTGATACCGCCGATCATGCTGATCACAATGCTGCCGATCTCCATCGCGGGCTGGGGCGTGCGAGAAGCAACAATGATGGTCGCATTCGGTTATGCCGGCCTTGCGCAGACCGACGGCACTGTGGTCTCGCTTCTGTTCGGCGCTTCGTCGTTCGTGGTAGGCGCCATCGGCGGCCTCGTCTGGGTTCTGAGCGCGGAAAAATCGTCCGAGATATCCCATGTCGCTCCCGAAGGTGAGTAACTCCTCCACGCCTGACGATGCCGGGACGTTGCAAGCGGATTCATATCCGTCGATCTTGCTAAAAATATTCTTCGCCGCTCTTGCCGTGCGCTGGATTTATGCGCTGGCGATGTACGCCCTGATGGGCGATGACGGACTGAAGGGCGTAGATTCACTTACCTACACAAGCGTCGCGAGTAGTTTCGCCGAAGCTTTGAGAGCCGGCACGGTCCACGGATCACAGTGGTTTGGGCAGCATGTCTACACGATGCCGCTGTATCACTGGCTTGCGGCAATTCCGTTCCTGATCTTCGGTGGCACGCACGGCACTCTTACCTATGTCCTGATGCAAGGCGTGTTCGATGCCGGAACCTGCATTGCAGTATATGGCATGGCCTCCAGAATTTCATCCCGTGTTGCAGTTGCGGCATCTCTCGTTGCTATCGTGAACCCCACGCAAGTCATCCTGAGCGGGCTGTTCTACACGGACACGCCGTTCGTCTTTTTTGTCGCTCTGTCGTTCTGGGCGGCACTGAAATGGGCTGAGAAGCCATCATGGCGGAGCGCTTTCCTGCTGGGATTTGCCCTCGGCTGCGCTGCGATGATCCGGGCGATCATCGTGCCGTGGGCGTTTTTCGCACTGGCTTTGCTCGGAGGCTACGTGCTGTTTCGGAAACTGGCGTTCCGGAAAGTCACAACAATCGCAGGTGCTTTCATCGCCCTGACCACCTGTGTCGGCATCATTGTCACAAAGAATGTTGCTTTGTTCGGCACCCCAGGGTTGACGCCACAGGGCGGCATCCATCTTGCTCTGTGGGTCGTTCCGCTTGCAAAGGAAATGCAGGACAGAACGCCCTATATGACGAGCTACAATCAGTTGGAAAAGCGAACCATCGAAAGATTTGGTCCGCATTCAGACAACCCGTTCGAGCAATCACAGCGATACACAATCATCGCGAACGAGGCTCTCAAAGACATCCCACTCAGCGCGATTGCAAAGTCCTGGTTGTCCGGCATCACGATCAATCTCGTGTCCCCTGCGATTTTGCTGTCACCGCCCGTCTCACAGTTGCCGCGACCCGGTTTCTACAACACGCCCGGCAGCTCGTTCTTCGACAAGGCGTTCAACTACGCTTTCCGCTCCGGCCAGCCGACCTATACCTGGTTTTTTCTGATCGGAAGCGCCGGATTGGCCGCGATGCGCCTGCTCCAGCTTGTCGGTTTCGTCGCGTTAGCTCGGCGGGCAGCGAACTGGCCCGCGCTTTTCCTTGCGGCCTCGTGGTGCGGCTATATCCTGCTCGTCAATGGGCCGGTCGCCTCGCCGAAATACCGGCTGCCGTTGGAGCCTCTTTTCAACGTGTTGGGCGGCGCCGGGCTGATAGCCATTCGCGATCGGCGCATAAAATTCCAAGATGAGTATGCTGGCCGGGCGTGAAGCTATTTGCTTCGTTTCTCAACCACGGTCAGGAGGCGAAAAGCAAAATGACGTCCCAAGACACCTTCAGCGTGCTTTTCAAGCCAGAGCATCGCCCGTGCCA
>CDFE01037224.1:57517-79823 GCA_000826465.1 Acanthamoeba mauritaniensis | reverse complement strand
GCGGATTTGACGTCGGCCTCGGGTGACAAGATGAGGCACTATCTCCGAACCTCCCCCGAATTTGCCTGTAAGAAACTGCTGGCCGCCGGGGAGACAAAGATTGTGGAGTTCGCCCGGGTATTCCGGGATCGCGAGCGCGGGCCACTGCATCTGCCAGAGTTCACCATGCTGGAGTGGTACCGCGCCAATGAAGGCTATGAGGCCGTCATGGCCGATTGCATCGTCGTGATTGCGCGCGCGGCACAGGAGACCGGAATCGGGATGTTCTCATTCCGCGGCAAGAGCGCCGATCCGTTTGCCGCGCCGGAACTGCTGACCGTTGCGGATGCATTCTCGCGCTTCGCTTCCATCAATCTGCTCGCGACGATTTCCGACGGCCGCGCAGACCGGGATGCGTTGGCGTCAGCCACGGGACATCGCGTCCGCGTCACCGAGGACGACACTTGGTCGGATATCTTCAGCAAGGTCCTGGTCGAACATATCGAGCCGAATCTCGGACAGGGCCGTTTGACGATCCTCTACGAATATCCTGCGCCGGAGGCCGCACTTGCGCGCACCAAGCTGTCTGACCCGCGCGTCGCGGAGCGGTTTGAAGTCTATGCCTGCGGCGTCGAACTCGCGAACGGGTTCGGCGAATTGATCGACGCGGAAGAGCAGCGACTGCGCTTCACCGCAGCGATGGACGAGAAGGAGAGGCGCTACGGCGAACGCTATCCGCTCGATGAGGAGTTTCTCGCCGCAATGGCGCAGATGCCGGAAGCCTGTGGCGTCGCGCTGGGCTTCGATCGCCTGGTGATGCTGGCGAGCGGTGCAACGCGCGTCGATCAGGTAGTCTGGACGCCGCCGGGAGGTGACGCATGACACGCGCCACTGCAACATTGCGAACGGAAACCGACCTGATCGAGCATGGCCTCGCGTCGCCGGAAAATCTGTCCGTGCTGGAAAAAGTCGCTGCACGTTACGCGGTGGCAGTGACGCCGGATATCGCGGCGCTGATCGACACGTCGGATCCGAACGATCCCATCGCGCGCCAGTATATTCCCTCCGCCGATGAACTGGTCACACAGCCTCATGAGAGCGCCGATCCCATCGGCGATCATTCGCATTCGCCGGTCAGTGGCATCGTACATCGCTACCCGGATCGCGTGCTGCTCAAGCTCGTGCATGTTTGCGCCGTGTACTGCCGGTTCTGCTTCCGCCGCGAAATGGTCGGGCCGGGCAAGGACACCGCGCTTTCGAATGAGGCCTATGCCGGCGCTCTGGATTACATTCGCGCTCATCCGGAAATCTGGGAAGTGATCCTGACCGGCGGCGACCCGTTGATGCTGTCCGCACGCCGGCTGAAGGAGATCATGGATGATCTGGCTTCCATTGATCATGTCAGGATCATTCGCATTCATACCCGCGTGCCGGTTGCTGACCCGGCCCGGGTAACGGACGAGACCGCAGCCGCCTTGAGAGTGAGCGGTGCGACCACGTGGGTTGCCGTACACGTCAACCATCCGCGCGAACTGACGGCCGAAGCGCGTGGCGCCTGCGCGCGGATCATCGACGCGGGGATTCCGATGGTCAGCCAGTCGGTGCTGCTGCGCGGCGTCAATGACAATCCGGAGACGTTGGAAGCCTTAATGCGCAGCTTCGTCGAGTGCCGTATCAAGCCGTATTATTTGCATCACGGCGACCTCGCGCCGGGCACGGCGCATTTGCGCACGACAGTGGAGGAGGGGCAAAAGCTGATGCGGTATCTGCGCGGGCGTGTGTCGGGGTTGTGCCAGCCGGATTACGTGCTCGACATTCCGGGCGGTCACGGCAAGTCCCCGATAGGACCACAGTATTTATCGCGGACAAGTGAAGACGCTGGCGGTCATTATCGTGTTGCGGATTATTGCGGCGATGTTCACCTCTATCCGCCTGCTGAGTAGGCAGTCTGATGGCGGGACCCGAACCTCCCGAAAATGAGGGCAATTGAGCTGTCGAAAACGCGGTGATGCTCGGCTTTTTCGTCCTGCTTGTCGTCGCAGGTATCTGGTTGCTCGGATCGATGGCCGATTTGCGCAAGGTGCAAGATTGTGCGGCGCAAGGCAGGCGCAACTGCAGAACGATAGAAAATCAAACCCGTTCCCAGTAGAATACCCTCACGCTGCGGAATCTCATTGGTGGAGGTGTGACATGAGAAAATCCATCCCGATTGCCATGATGGCCCTGTTGCTGGGCGCGTCAGGCGCATTGGCTCAAAGCAAAAGCGGGACATCGAGCCCCACGCCCTCAGCGACGACGAACTCTGGCAGCATTCCCAACGCGCCGGTTGGGCACCGGCAGCCGCGCGCCAGCGACGTGCCGCCGACAGAGGAAAAGAACTACACGGAGTCGGCCGAAGACAAGGCGCTTGATCGGAAGATCAAAAGCATTTGCAGAGGCTGTTGAGCAGCAACCGACGTCAGGCTTTTCGCGCGGCGAGCGCCATCCCGATCAAGGAGGTGCCACCGAACACGAGATTAATACCGACCAATAGTCCGATGGCCCACGCGGCTGATCCGGGAAGCCCGGCGATGATCAACGCCGCCACAATCAGATCGACGATACCGGACACAAGCAGCCAGCCCCAGCGCCCGGATAGTTCGCGGCGATGGGCGAGGGCACACATGATCGTGGTGATACCTTCGGCGATGAAGTAGGCGCTGACCACGAGGGTGAGCGTCAGCGTTCCTGCGACGGGCTGAATAATCAGGATGATGCCCGCGGCAAGCGCGAGGGCTGCGGAGATCAGAGACCACCAGAAGCCGGGCATATCGCGCGTGGTGAAAGTAAGGTAGAGCCCGACCGCGCCGCTGATCAGGAACAGCCAGCCAAGGAAGATCGTGACGGCGATGCTGGCGAGCAGCGGGATGGCAATCGCGGCCATCCCCAAAATCACCAGGACGATGCCTTCGATCAGGAAGGCTTTCCAGTTCGCTTTGACGGCCTCTTTCATTTGCGCATGAAGCCCGGCGATATCCTGAGGCGTCGTCATGGACGGTCTCCTGTTCTGATTCCAGCAATTGGCGGATGCGACCAGCTTAGTCCTGCGCCGCTGCGCTTGTTAGAGGCTAACGGACTCAGGCTACGCGTCGAGGATGGCTACCGCGCGAGTCCAGCCTGCGGACGCGCGTTCTATCTTCACCGGAAAGCACGAGATCATGAACCCGGTCGAAGGCAGTTGATCTAAATCATGCAGTTTTTCGAGGTGGCAATAGCCGATGTGGCGGCCGGCCTTGTGGCCTTCCCAGATCAAGCTCGCGTCTTTCGTCGCGGCATACTTCTTTGCGGTGT
This sequence comes from Acanthamoeba mauritaniensis, assembly GCA_000826465.1. Classification (NCBI taxonomy): domain Eukaryota; phylum Discosea; order Longamoebia; family Acanthamoebidae; genus Acanthamoeba; species Acanthamoeba mauritaniensis. Next base: position 76,514 of record CDFE01037224.1, on the reverse strand, counting down.
AGACGAAGGGAGCATCCCAGCTCCAGCCGTCGGTGCCAGTGAGACGCACGCCGCGCTCCAGCAGATACATCGTCGCTTCGTATCCCATCCCGCAACCGGATGTGACGTAATCCTGCCGGCCGTACTTCGCGCCGGCACTGGTGTTGACGACGACGATCTCAAGCGGCTTGAGCGCATGTCCGATCCGCTTCAGTTCGTTCTCGACATCAGCGGCGGTCGCGACATAGCCGTCAGCAAAATGGCGGAAGTCGAGCTTCACGCCCGGCTGAAAGCACCACTCCAACGGAACCTCGTCGATCGTCCATGAGCGCTCGCCGTGGTTCATGGTCGGGTGAAAGTGATAGGGCGCATCAAGGTGGGTGCCGTTGTGAGTCGAGAGGTTGACCTGCTCCACGGCCCAGCCCTGGCCGTCGGGGAGGTCCTCCTTCTTCAATCCATCGAAGAATTGCAGCATCCGGGGCAATCCCTGCTGATGGTCGATGTACTGGATGGTGGGATGACCGCCCGGAGGATCCGCCGGCACGTCGTTTTGCAGCGGTACGGAAATGTCGATCAGCTTGCGGGTCATGCGGGGCGCTCCAGCGGCCAGCCCACTGCGGGCGGCAGGTTTCGGGGGAGTGTGCATGAAGTTGCGCACACCGCTCAAGCAAAGGCATCTGGCGGCTTGCCGCAGTCGCGAAACGCCATTATACGTTCCCCCGCGTCGGCCAAATCACCTCACGGGATTGCGGCCCGCCGCCGCCCAAAACAATGCTAACGTATTGATTTTGTGCGACTAAAAGACTTGTTCCAAGGCGAAAAGACAACGATCCACGCACACTCGGTGCGGAGCGTTTGCAGCCTTTTCGCTCCCTTCGTCTATCGGTTAGGACGCCACCCTTTCACGGTGGAGAGAGCGGTTCGATTCCGCTAGGGAGCGCCACTTGCTCATCGCAGGTCATATCTCGAACCGGACCCGGCTTTTAGCGGCTATCTGGCCTGGCTTTCCTCTTAATGTAAAACTTCAGGTATCTGATGTTTCGCTTTCGGGTTCAGCCTCAGGTCTCTGACAGCCTTTAGTCCCTTGGAAGTTTTCTGGAATCAGCCCGGTGACGGGGATGGCACTCGCCGGATCGGCGGAATGCACTATGCTGCGTGGCCATGAGTCACCCGTCGCTTTCCCGTATCGTCAGCCGATTCAAGCGCGAGCCCTCGCGCACCGGCTCCCTCATCATCACGTTCTATGGCGATGCGATTCTGCCGCGCGGCGGGTCGGTCTGGCTTGGAACGTTGCTGCAGTTTCTGGACATGCTTGGGACCGACGGCGGCGTGGTGCGCACGGCGGTGTCGCGGCTCGCCACGGATGGCTGGCTCGACCGGGACAAGGTTGGCCGGAAGAGCTTCTACAAGCTGGCGAAGAGCGGCCGCGAGCGTTTCGAGATGGCTGTGGAGCACGTCTACAATCCGCATCCGTCGAATTGGGCAGGGCGCTTCGAGCTTTTGCTGATCGGAAATGGCGCGGATCGCGAGACGTCGCGGGCTGCGTTGACCGAAGCCGGTTTTGGAAGCCCGATGCCAGGTGTGTGGGTCGCACCATCGGATGTGCGCGTGCCGTCAATCGCCGAAAGTGCGATCCGGCTGGAGGTATCTGCCGACAATGCCATGGGACGGCAGCTTGCGGCCGCGAGTTGGTCGCTCGAGCGGACCGCGGAGTCGTATCGTGAATTCATGAAGACCTTTGCGTCGCTTGAAGGCTGGATCGGCGGCGCCGACAGGGTTTCTCCCGCAGACGCTATCCTCGCCCGGATCCTTTTGATCCATCACTACCGGCGGGTGGTTCTGCGCGATCCGTTGCTCCCGGAGGGCCTCCTGCCGCCGGCATGGCCAGCTCTCGACGCACGGCAGTTTTGTGCCCGGCTTTATCAAGCCCTTCTGCCGGCTTCGGAATCCTGGCTCGATGCGTATGGAGCGAGTGCGACAGGTTCCCTGCGTCCGCCGGGTGCGGAACTTGGCCGGCGCTTCTCCGACGTGCAGCGCAACATGTTACAAAAATAACTTGTAGATAGAATTTTTTGTTATATATTAATCGGCGTCTCCCGGGAGGAAACGGCGATGTACACGCAAGCGCTCAACACATCGGAAGCGGAAGTCGTTCACGTCGAGGACGCGGAACGCGCCGCGCATTTTCAGGCGCGCATCGATGCTGACGATCGCATCGAGGCAAACGACTGGATGCCTGCCGCGTATCGCAAGACACTGACCCGGCAGATTTCCCAGCACGCCCATTCCGAAATCGTCGGCATGCTGCCGGAAGGCAACTGGATTACCCGCGCGCCGACGCTGCGCCGCAAGGCCGCGTTATTGGCGAAGGTGCAGGACGAGTGTGGTCACGGGCTTTACCTCTATGCGGCAGCTGAAACGCTCGGCTCGTCGCGCGAGGAACTTGTTGACCTGATGCTGAGCGGCAAGGCGAAGTATTCCTCAATCTTCAATTATCCGACGCCGACCTGGGCTGACATTGGTGCGATCGGCTGGCTGGTCGATGGCGCGGCCATCATGAACCAGATCCCGCTGTGCCGTTGTTCCTACGGTCCCTATGCACGCGCGATGATCCGCGTCTGCAAGGAGGAGTCGTTCCATCAGCGCCAGGGCTATGAAATCATGCTGACGCTGTCGCGCGGCACCGAAGAGCAGAAGGCCATGGCGCAGAATGCGCTCGACCGCTGGTGGTGGCCGTGCCTGATGATGTTCGGTCCGCCGGACCAGCTCAGCCAGCACAGCGATCAATCCACGCAGTGGAAAATCAAACGCTTCTCCAATGACGACCTGCGCCAGAAGTTCATCGATGCGACGGTGCCGCAGGCCCACTATCTCGGCCTCACGATTCCGGACGCTGACCTGACGTGGAACGAGGCGACCAGTCATTGGGACTACGGCACGATTGACTGGGATGAGTTCAAGCAGGTGCTTTCGGGCAACGGCCCGTGCAACCGCGATCGCATGGCCGCGCGCCGCAAGGCTCATGAGGAGGGCGCGTGGGTGCGTGAAGCGGCCGCCGCCTATGCAGAGAAACAACAGGCGCACCGCACCCCTGCGGTTGCAGCGTAGACCCGGCTGGAGGCTGTCATGACCACTCAGAACACACAGCTTTGGGAAGTTTTCATCCGCAGCCGTAACGGCCTTGCGCACAAGCATGTCGGATCGCTGCATGCAGCGGACGCGACGCTGGCGCTTCAGGCTGCGCGCGATATCTACACGCGGCGCGGCGAGGGGCTGTCGATCTGGGTCGTGCCGTCGAATGCGATCATTGCGTCCGACCCATCCGAGAAGGGCATGATGTTCGAGCCGGCGATGTCGAAGATCTATCGCCATCCGACATTCTACGACGTGCCGGACGAAGTCGGGCATATGTAAGCGCCGGCGTTCACTCCGGCTGAAAATACACACGTCCACGATACGGGACTGACGATCATGTCTGTACGTTCCATTTCCGTTGCCGAGAGTCCGCTCGTGCTTTACGCGCTGCGCCGCGCCGACGATGCGCTGATCCTCGGACACCGCGTGTCGGAATGGTGCGGCCACGGACCGATGCTCGAAGAGGACATGGCGCTGGCCAATATGGGTCTCGACCTGATCGGGCAGGCGCGCGAGCTCTACACCTACGCTGCCAAGGTCGAAGGCGCAGGGAACGATGAAGACAAGTACGCCTACCTGCGTGACGTTCGGCAATATCGCAACCTTCTGCTGGTTGAACAGCCGAACGGCGACTTCGCGCGCACCATCGTGCGGCAGTTCTTCTATTCTGCGTTCGCCGATCCCTACTGGCGTGCGATGATGAAATCCAAGGACGAGACGCTGGCGGCGATCGCGGCGAAGTCCGAAAAGGAAAGCGCCTATCATCTGCGGCATACGTCGGAATGGATGATCCGGCTCGGCGACGGCACCGACGAAAGCCATCGGCGCGCGCAGACCGCGATCGATGATCTCTGGGCTTTCACAGGAGAGTTGTTCCACGCCGATCAAAGCGATGCGGACCTGATTTCGTCTGGCATCGCAATCGATCCGGAAAGCCTGCGCGGCCGCTGGGCCGAAACCGTCTCGAACATCCTGGGCGTGGCGACGCTGAAGCGCCCGTCCAGCGACTGGATGCAGAAGGGCGGCCGGTCCGGCAATCACACCGAACATCTCGGGCATCTGCTCTGCGAGCTGCAATCGATGCAGCGAACTTTTCCGAACGCAACATGGTAACCGGCAGCAACAGCGCGCACGACCTTCGCCAGACCGCCTGGAACGCAGCGGCTCAGGTGGTTGATCCGGAAATTCCGGTGCTGACCATCGCTGATCTCGGCGTGCTGCGTGACGTGACCGTGACGGATGGTGCGGTCGAAGTCGCGATCACGCCGACCTATTCCGGCTGTCCTGCAATGAACATGATTGCGCTGGAAATCGAGCTGGCGCTGGAGCGCGAAGGCATTCGCAATTCGAAGGTGCGCACGGTGCTGTCACCGGCCTGGACCACGGACTGGATGAGCGAGCAGGGCCGCCAGAAGCTGAAAGAGTATGGCATCGCGCCGCCGCAGACGGGCGGTGGACGCCGGGCTTTGTTCGGCGAGCAGCACGTGGCCTGTCCGCAATGCGGATCAGTAAACACGGAAGTGCTTTCCGAGTTCGGCTCGACATCCTGCAAGGCACTGTGGCGCTGCAAGGTATGCCGAGAGCCGTTCGACTATTTCAAGTGCCACTAGCCACCCGAGAGAGCGGACCAGAGCGACATCAGATGTCACACGTTCCAAAATTTCACCGTCTTGCCGTCGACGATCTGCGCCGCGAGACCGCCGACGCGGTGTCGATGACATTCGCGATTCCGGGGGAACTGGCGCAGGATTATGCTTTCGCGCCCGGCCAGTATCTGACGCTGCGGACAACCATGGACGGCGAAGAGGTGCGGCGCTCGTACTCGATTTGCTCAAGCCCCGACGACCATGAACTGCGCATCGCGGTCAAGAAGGTCGACGGTGGTGCATTCTCAAACTGGGCGCTGGACGAACTGAAAGCCGGCGATGAGCTCGATGTGATGACGCCGACGGGTCGCTTCGGCGTGGCGCATGCGCCAGATCAGGCGCGCATCCATGTCGGCTTTGCTGCCGGCTCCGGCATCACGCCGATCATGTCGATCGTACGCGGAATTCTTGCACGCGAACCCAACAGCCGCTTCTTTCTGTTCTACGGGAACCGGGCGACCAACGGCATTCTGTTCCGCGAGGCGCTGGAAGAACTGAAGGACCGGTTCATGGGCCGCCTGTCGGTGTTCCATGTGCTGTCGCAGGAAGAGCAGGACTTGCCGATCCTGTACGGCCGTCTCGATCGTCAGAAGGTCGAGGTGCTGCTGCGTTCAATGGTGCCCGCGGCTGCGGTCGATCACGTCTTCGTCTGCGGCCCGGTCGCCATGAGCGAAGAAATCGAGGCGACTTGCGTCGATCTTGGCATTTCCAAGGATCACGTTCACGTTGAGCGCTTTGTCTCGGAATTCGGCGGCAAACCGCGGCCGAAGATTCAGGTCGCGCCGGAAGCGCCACCCAAGGCGGTGGCGTCGCTGATTGTGGACGGCAAGCGCAAGGATGTGCCAATCGCGGAGGGCGAAGTCATTCTCGACGCTGCGCTGCGCGCCGGCATGGATCTGCCATACGCCTGCAAGGGCGGTATGTGCAGCACATGCCGCGCCAAGATCGTTGAGGGTGAAACGCGGATGGTCGTGAACTACTCGCTGGAGCCCTGGGAGCTTGAGGCCGGCTTCGTGCTGACCTGCCAGGCGCACCCGGTCTCCAGCCGCGTCGTGGTTGATTACGACCAGATGTAACTATTTGCCCTCGCGCAGCAGGGCATAGGCCGTTTGTGCCATCGCGACGGGCCGCGCGTCGCCGTCCGTCCGGAGCAACACGCTGCCGTAAGCCATCGTCTTGCCCATCCGCACGACGCGCGCTTCCGCCAATAGGTCTGCACGCATGGCAGGCCGCATGAAGTGGATCGTCTGATCCACTGTGGTCATCGGAAAGTATTCGCCGGCCGCGGAGCAGATCGCAAACACCATCGCGGTATCGGCCAAACTCATCAGTGCCTGACCGCAGACCACGCCGTTGTCCCGGCACAGCCTGTCGGAGAAGCGCATCCGCAGCACCGCGCTGTCGCCCTCAATGCTTTCAATCGACAGGTCAAGGTCCTGGACCCACTGCGCGAAGACGGATGCGAGCAGGGTTGTAGCGGCGGCTTTGTCGAATGTCGGCATGCGGTGTCCTGTGAATGAAGTCTAGGCGAGGGTGACGGGAAGCGATGTGAAGCCGCGAAAGCGCACACGCCTTGCCCGATGGGCGGGTCCGTTCGCCGCGAAATTCGGGAAGCGAGCGAGAAACCGGCTAATGGCGATCCGGCCTTCAAGGCGCGCGAGAGTGAGGCCGACACAGGCATGTGCGCCGGAGGCGAACGCGAGGTGGCGGTTCGGCGAGCGGCCGATGTCGAGCCGCTCCGGTTGTGCAAATACGTCGGGATCCCGGTTCGCCGCGCCGATGCAGAGCGTGATCAGTGCGCCTTCCGGAATTGTTACGCCGTCGAGTTCGGTGTCCTGCACGACGCGGCGGTTTCCGAGCTGGTTCGAAGATTCAAACCGCAGGAATTCCTCGACGGCCGTCTTGATCAGGGAAGGATCATCAATCAAGCGCTGGCGTTCGGTCGGGAAACGCAGCAGCAGTTCCAGCCCATTGCCGATCAGGTTGGTCGTCGTCTCGTGACCGGCGTTCAGGATGAAGATGCAATTCTGCAGAAGCTCGATCTCGCTCAGGCGCTCTCCGTTCGCTTCACCTTCGATCAGGCGGGTCAACACGTCACGATCAGCGTCGCCGGGCCGTGCGCGCCGGTCGGCAACCAGCCGGCGAAGGTAGCCGAGGAATTCGCTGACTGCGCGCTCGCCGCGCGCCTGCACATCCTCCGATAGGAACGGCTCCAGCGCGCCGAGGATCGCCAGCGACCAGCCGCGCAGCGGCGCTCGGTCCTCGTGGGGAATGGCGAGCAGGTTTCCGATCACTTCAACTGGAATGGCGGACGCGAAATCCTCGATCAGGTCGACGTTGCCGCGCGATTGCATGTCGTCCAGCAGCCGGTCGACGAGAGCGATCAAGCCCGGCTCCATCTCGGCGATAGCACGCGGATTGAGCGCACCGGCAATCAGTCGCCGCACGCGGGTGTGCAGCGGCGGATCGTTGAAAACGAGACTGGTGGTATGGTGTTGGAAGAGCAGCGAGTCCGCGCCGTATTTCGGTGCAAACTCGACCTTCTTGTCGGAGCTGAAGCGCGTCGTATCCTTGTAAATCGCTTCCAGATCGCGATGGCGCGTCAGGAACAGCGATCCGTCCGGCATGCGATGGATCGGATCGGCGGATTGCAGCGCGCGATAGGTCGGGTAGGGATCATCATAGAATGCGTCGGGAAGGTTCTTGAGCGAGAAGCCGCGCACAATCGCTGCGTCCTCGCTCGAAACCGGGCGAGGCGTGCTTTGTGGATCAGTGTGGGATTGACCCATCGATGCAATCGGCCTGAGGTCTAGAAAACGACGTCGTTGATCTGCACCACGGCCTGCGCCTTGGTGAAATTTGGAATATCCGCGAAGATTTCCTTGCCGTGCGCCTTTCCGGCGGCCTTGAAATCGTCCATCGATCCGAAGGTCAGCAGCGCGGTCATTTGATAATCGGGCGCGCTGCCATCCGCCTTCGCGATCCCTTTGATGGCTTGCGCGCTCTTGAGCCCGAGCGGACCCCAGCGATCCTTCACCAGCGGCATGTGCGTCTTGAGATAATAGTCGGTGTCGAATGCTTCGCCGACCGGATACATCACTGTGACAAGAATCATCGATTTTTCCCTTTCGTTGTTTTCACTATTTAGCTCTGGGGCCGCACAGCATTCATCGTCAGCAGTTCATAAGTTGCCGCAGACTCGTCTTTATCGGTCAGAATCTCGACATCCCAACGCACTTCGCCGTACTGCTTGTTTCGCGGCGATTTTTCTTTCGCCGTCAGCCGCACCTTGATGGTCTCTCCCGGCTGGATGGGCTTGATGAAGCGCAGTGAATCGAGACCGTAGTTGGCGAGTACCGGACCGGGATCGGGATCGACAAACAATCCTGCAGCGAACGACAGCAGGAGATAGCCATGTGCGACGCGGCCGGGAAAGAACGGATGACCCTTGGTCGCTTCCTCGTCCATGTGGGCATAGAACGTATCGCCGGTGAAATGGGCGAAATGCTCGATGTCCTCGAGCGTAATGGTGCGTTCCTTCGAGTAGAAGGTCTGCCCGACATCGAGGTCCTCGAAATGAAACCGGAACGGATGCCGGTCCTTCTCGATGACGGGTGCATTCTTCGTCCAGCTTCCGGTGATGCCTGTCAGCATCGCAGGCGAGCCCTGCAGCGCGGTGCGCTGCATGTAATGATGCACGCTGCGTACGCCGCCCAATTCCTCGCCGCCGCCTGCGCGGCCGGGACCGCCATGGACCATCTGCGGCATCGGGGAGCCGTGACCGGTTTGTTCCTTGGCGCAGTCGCGGTCGATCATCACCAGACGTCCGTGGAAGCTACCGACGCCGAACACAAGCTCGGACGCGATCTTTGGATCATGGGTGTAAACCGAAGCGACCAGACTGCCGCCGCCGCGATTGGTGAGCGCAATAGCTTCCTCGAGATCGCCGTAACCCATCACGGTGCAGACCGGGCCGAACGCCTCGATCGAATGGACGTGACTGGCGCGAATGGGATCGGCACAATGCAGCAGGAGAGGGGGAAGGAACGCACCACGGGTCACATCCGCGCCTTCCACGGTGAAGTTGTCAGGATCGCCCGCGACGATCTGGGATTCCGTTCGCAACGTCTTGACGTGGGCAAGAACGTCGCGGCGCTGGTCGAGGCCGACCACCGGTCCCATACGAACGGTTTCCAGCTCAGGATTTCCGATGGCCACCTTCGAGAGGCGCCCGCGTAACGCTTCGATGACGGCCTCGACACTTGCCGATGGCGCGAAGGCGCGGCGGATCGCGGTGCACTTCTGCCCGGCCTTCACCGTCATTTCCTTGGCGACTTCCTTGATGAACAGGTCGAATTCCGGTGTGCCGGGTTTCGCGTCCGGCGCGAGAATGGCCGCGTTGAGCGAATCCCGCTCAGCGATGAAGCGGACGGCTTCTTTCGCAATGACCGGGTGCCGCTGAAGCTTTTCGGACGTATCCGCAGATCCGGTGAACGAGACAACATCCTGGCAGGTGAGGTGATCGAACAGGTCGCCGGTGCTGCCGACTATGAACTGGAACGTCCCTTCGGGGAGAATTCCGGACTCGGAGATCATGCGCGCAAGCGCGTGGGCAACATAGGAGGTGACGGTTGCGGGCTTCGATACCACCGGCACGCCTGCAAGCAATGCGGGTGCCAGCTTCTCAAGCAAGCCCCAGCAGGGGAAGTTGAACGCGTTGATGTGAACTGCGACGCCCTGCAAGGAGGTGACGATGTGCTGGCCTGCGAACGTGCCGCCTTTGCCCATTGGCTCGACCGCACCGTCCAGCAGGAAGGTGGAATTCGGAAGCTCGCGGCGTCCCTTGCCTGCGTAGACGAACAGCGTGCCAATACCGCCATCGACATCGATCAGGTTATCGGTACGCGTGGCGCCGGTCTGGAACGACAGCTTGTAGAGCTGGTCTTTGCGCTCGGTCAGGTATTGCGCGAGCTTCTTGAGCAGATCGGCACGCTGGTGAAACGTCAGCTTGCGCAGATTCTTGCCGCCGACATTGCGGGCGTAGGCGAGCACGCTGTGCATATCCAGCCCGCCGCTCGTTGCCTCTGCGATCACATCGCCAGTCACGGCGCTGCGCACTTCGATGAGATCGCGCCCTGGTGCGGCCCATTGTCCGCTGACGTAGCTGTCGAGTTTCATGGGATCACTTCGAGGTTGGGTGCCTCAGGCACCGATTGAGAAATGAGTCTATTCCGCCGCTGCAGCGCGCTTCGATGTCTTCGACGGTTGCTTGAGAACGTTGCGCGCGCCGTCAACGATCAGCCTTGTCACGAGCTCGGCGTATTCGGCGCGGCTGACCGATCCGGTGCTTTTGAACCAGAGGTAATGCCAGTTGACCATGCCGAACAGCGACATGGTTACCGGTGTCAGCATCTTGGTGCCCTTGAGGTGAGGGGCGACGCCCACGACAGCCGAAGAAAAGATGATGACGAGATCGCGCTCCATCCTCTTTAGTTCGGTCTGACGCTCATGAGGCAGAAACCGCATGCTGCTGATCTGCACGTTGTGCTGGGAATCGGCATCCCGATACGCTTCCAGCAGCGCCGCAATCAGGCCGCGCAGCCGCGCTTCAGGTGGCGCGCCTGGATCGTCTGCTGTTTCGACGACTTCCAGCAACTCTTTCAGATGGAAGCGGATGACGTCGAACAGCAGGCCTTCCTTGTCCTTGTAGTAATGATAGAGGTTGGCCTTCGACACGCCGCAGGCTTCGGCGATCTTGTTCATCGATGCGCGGTCGTAACCGTGCGCCGAGAAAAGCTCCGCCGAGCGATCGAGGATCGCCTGTCGTTTATCGTCGTAGTCGTTGGCGCGGCTGCGGGCCATTTGAAATTCTATTCCTTAGTCTCTAAGCGAGCATGATCTGCGGGAAACCGGTATCCATTTTCCGGATCATGCTTTGGGCCGGCGATCGATGATGCGCTTGGCCTTGCCGACGGAGCGTTCGATGCTTCCCGAATCGAGCACTGTGACCACTGCCGTGATTCCGATGGTGTCCTTCACCGACTGCACCAATTGCCTGGTCGCAGCCTCGCGTGCGGGGAAGCTGGCTTCCGGCCGCGCTTCGACCTGGATTTCCATGTTGTCCATGCGGCCCTCGCGGGTGAGCACAAGCTGGTAGTGCAGGGAGAGATCGTGGATGGTGAGAAGCTTTTCCTCGATCTGGGTAGGGAACACATTAACGCCGCGAACGATCATCATGTCGTCGGAGCGTCCCGTGACCTTTTCCATCCGCCGCAGTGACCGCGCCGTTCCGGGCAGAAGCCGTGTCAGGTCCCGCGTCCGATAGCGGATGACGGGCATGGCTTCCTTTGTCAGCGACGTGAAGACCAGTTCGCCCTTCTCGCCGTCGGGCAGCACTTCACCCGTCGCGGGGTTGATGACCTCGGGATAGAAGTGGTCCTCCCAGATGTGAAGGCCATCCTTGGTCTCGACGCATTCGCTGGCGACCCCCGGGCCCATCACCTCGGACAGCCCGTAAATATCGACGGCGTGAAGATCGAAAGCCTCCTCGATCTCCTCGCGCATGGCGTTGGTCCACGGCTCCGCGCCGAAGATGCCGATCCGCAGCGAGGATTTCCGCGGGTCGAGCCCCTGTTTCCTGAATTCGTCAAGGATCGCCAGCATGTAGGACGGCGTCACCATGATGACTTCGGGTTTGAAGTCGTTGATGAGCTGGACCTGACGCTCTGTCATGCCGCCAGAAATCGGGATGACGGTGCAACCCAAGCGCTCCGCGCCGTAATGCGCGCCGAGGCCGCCGGTGAACAAGCCATATCCATACGCGATATGCACCTTCATGCCCGCGCGGCCACCCGCGGCGCGGATCGAGCGTGCGACAACATCGCTCCAGGTTTCGATATCGCGCTTGGTGTAGCCGACAACGGTCGGCTTGCCCGTCGTGCCTGACGACGCATGGATACGTGCAACGTCCGATTGAGGTACGGCGAACATGCCGAACGGATAGTTGTCCCGCAGATCGGTTTTGATCGTGAAGGGAAACTTCGCCAGATCAGGAAGGTCTTTGAATGAATCCGGGGTGACGCCTGCGGCATCGAATTTCGCGCGGTAGTGCGGCACGTTTTCATACGCATGGCGGAGCGACCAGGCCAGCCGCTCGCGCTGAAGCGCGCGAATGTCGTCGCGGGAGGCGATCTCGTAACGATCGAGTTCCGTCGGTTCGGGCGTCAACCGGTCGAGCTTGCGCAGCGGTATCTGAAGCAACGTTCTCTCCCAATCCTACTTGTTGTCTTGCGGGTGGCTGTCGAGCAACTGGCCCGATATCGTTCGCGAATGTCCGCGAAACTCGGCGATCACCTTGTTGCTGCCGTCGCGGACCGTGACGTCGTAAATGCCGCCGCGTCCCGCGCGGTTGCGTTCCACGGCATGAGCGGTCAGCGTTTCACCTTCGCGGACCGACTGGAGAAACGTCACCGCGCATTGGTGTGCGACGGTGCGCTGGTTGTAGGTGTTGCAGGCAAACGCGAACGTGGAGTCGGCGAGCGTAAAGATAAAGCCGCCATGGCAGATGCCGTGACCGTTGGTCATCTCCTTGCGAACAGTCATCGAGAGAACTGCTTCGCCCGGCGCGATCCGCTGCAGGCTCATGCCGAGTCCCTGGCTGGCCCGGTCGTCCTGCCACATCTTGTTTGCACAAGCCTGGGCCAGCGCCTGCGGATCCTTGTTGCCGTCAACGGATGCGTCCATCAGATGCCTCCGACGAAACGAGGCGCGCGCTTTTCAAGGAATGCAGTCACGCCTTCCGCAAAATCCGGAGCGCGGCCTGCCTGTCCCTGAAGATCGCGTTCGAGATCGAGTTGCTGATCGAGCGTGTTGGTCTCGGATGCGTCAATCGCTTGTTTGGTCAGGGCGAGGGCGCTGGTCGGCTGTTTCGCGAGATGGGCCGCAAGGCGGTGTGCTTCTGCCATCAGACTGGCATCGTCCACCACCTTCCAGATCATCCCCCAGGATTCCGCCTGTTCTGCGGAGACGGGCTCGGCCAGCATTGCGAGAGCCCGAGCACGCGCACTTCCCGCAAGGCGCGGCAGGAACCATGTGCCGCCGCAATCAGGGACAAGGGCGATTTTGGAAAAGGCCTGAATGAACTTGGCGGAGCGCGCAGCCAGAACGATATCGCAGGCAAAGGCGACATTGGCGCCGCCGCCGGCAGCCACGCCATTCACCGCGCAGACGATCGGGAGCGGCAGTTTTCGCAATCTGCGGATAAGGGGATTGTAGTGCCGGTCCAGCGTGACTGTGAGATCGGGCTTCTGGCCAGGGACAAAGTCAACCTCGGACAAATCCTGTCCGGCGCAAAATCCTCGTCCTGCGCCCGTGAGGATCAGCGCACGACATGTCTTGTCGGCCTCCGCTTCGGTTAACGCCTTATCGAGCGCGGCGTGCACGCTTGCGTTGAACGAGTTGAGGCTGTCAGGCCTGTTGAGCGTGATGACGCGATATCCGTCGCGGATCTCGGTCAGGATCACATCTTTGTCCACAGCGTCCTCCCAATCGGCCTGTTTCTGTCGGCCGTTGGAGATCAGGTTACTATTGACCAACCGTTCGGTCAATTATATTGATGGGGTCAGAAGCGCATCAGATCGCATGGGACAATTCGCCGATGTGACGAACAAGATGCGCCGGGCAAGCTCTCCAAAACGGGCGCCCATCATCAGGGAGGAAACCATGAAGCCGACTTCAGCATTGAAACTCTTTTTGGCCGCCGGTGCCGCCGGATTGGCATTCGGAAGCCCAGCATTCGCGCAGCAGACTGTAAAGATCGGTTCCGTCCTTTCGGTGACGGGCCCGGCTTCGTTTCTCGGCGAGCCTGAAGACAAGACGCTGCGGATGTATGTCGACAAGATCAACGCTGCTGGCGGCGTTAACGGCAAGAAAATCGAACTCATCGTCTATGACGACGGCGGCGACGCCAACAAGGCGCGCACATTCGCTACGCGTCTGATCGAGGACGATAAGGTTATCGCAATGGCGGGCGGTTCGACCACCGGCACGACCATGGCAATGATCCCGGTTTTTGAGGAAGCGCAGGTTCCGTTTATTTCGTTCGGCGGTGCGGTCGAAATCATCGATCCGGTCCGCAAGTATGTCTTCAAGACGCCTCATACCGACAAGATGGCGTGCGAAAAGATCTTCGAGAACCTGAAGCAGCGCAAGCTCACGAACATTGCCATGATCTCGGGCACCGATGGCTTCGGCGCTTCGATGAAGGCCCAGTGCACTAAGGTTGCACCGAACTACGATATCAAGATCATCACTGAGGAGAGCTACGGTCCGCGCGATAGCGACATGACCGGCCAGCTGACCAAGATCAAGAACACGGCCGGAGTTCAGGCCATCGTCAATCCCGGCTTCGGGCAGGGACCTGCGATCGTCACCCGCAACTATGCGCAGCTCGGCATGACCGCGACGCCGCTCTATCAGAGCCACGGCGTAGCCTCGAAGAGCTTCATCGAACTCGCGGGCGCTGCGGCTGAAGGCATCCGTCTGCCGGCAGCAGCACTTCTTGTTGGCGACAAGCTGCCGGACGGCGATCCGCAGAAGAAAGTCGTTGTCGACTACAAGAAGACCTATGAGGACACCGCGAAGAGCCCTGTCTCGACCTTCGGCGGCCATGCCTATGACGGCCTGTACATCCTGATCGACGCCATGAAGCGCGCCGGTTCAAACGACCCGAAGAAGATTCGTGACGAGATCGAGAAGACCAAGGGCTTTGTCGGTACCGGCGGCATTGTGAACATGACGCCGACTGATCACCTTGGCCTCGATCTCTCCGCTTTCCGCATGCTGGAAATCAAGGGCGGCGACTGGTCGCTGATCAAGCCGGGTTCGTAAACCTGCCGCATATGCATAAATGCTCCCGGATGGTCGGATTGCTCATCCGGGAGCGCCATCTCACTGCCTAAAGAGTCATATCGCCGGGAACGGCAGCCATCTGCTGTCTTCGTTGTTCGTGGAGCGGGAATGCCCGAGTTTGTCCAATTTCTTGTTTCCGGACTGACCGTGGGCGCGGTGTACGCGCTCGTCGCTCTCGGTTTCACGCTGGTCTACAACGCATCCGACGTTGTCAATTTCGCTCAGGGCGAGTTTGTGATGCTGGGCGGGATGGTGACGGTGTTTGCCTCCGCGGCAGGTATTCCGCTTCCGCTCGCAGCACTCCTCGCTGTCGTTGTTTCCGTCGTTGTCGGTCTCCTGCTGTATTGGCTGGCCATCGAACCCGCGCGCGATGCATCGCCGGTTACGCTGATCATCATCACGATTGGCGCTTCCATCCTGCTACGAGGCGCAGCGCAAATTCTGTTCGACAAGCAGTTCCACAAGCTTCCCAGCATCTCTGGCGATACGCCGGTTAATCTGCTCGGAGCGGCCATCCAGCCGCAGAGCTTCTGGGTGCTGGGCGGCACGGCGGTGATCGTGATCCTGCTGTATGTGTTTCTGGAGCGCACTGTGCTCGGAAAAGCTGTGCTTGCGACTGCTGCCAACAAGCTTGCGGCGCGGCTGGTTGGCATCAATACGACGACGGTCATGGCGCTCGCGTTCGGGGGATCTGCTGCCATCGGCGCGGTTGCCGGCGTCCTGATTACGCCGATCACGCTCACAAGCTACGATGTGGGTACATTGCTGGCGCTGAAGGGATTTGCGGCCGCGATGCTGGGCGGCATGGGCAATCCGCTCGGCGCGGTCGCCGGCGGGCTATTGCTCGGGCTGCTTGAGGCGTTCGGGGTCGGCTACATCAGCTCGACCTACAAGGACGCCTTCGCCTTCATTGTCATCCTTCTCGTCCTGTTCGCCATGCCGCAGGGTCTGTTTGGCCGGCGGACCGTGGAAAGGGTCTGAGCGGTGTTGCAGAAGATTGGCCATCGCTATCTGACCTTGATCGCGCTCGCCGTGATCGTCGCGGCGTTGCCGCTGATATTTCCGTCGAGCTATTACTTCCGCGTGGCGTCGCTGGTCTGGGTGTCTGCATTCGCGGCGATCGGTCTCAACATCCTGATGGGGCAGGCGGGGCAGGTCAGCCTGGGCCACGCCGGTTTCTTCGGAATTGGCGCTTATGCCGTCGCCATCGGGCCCGCGCATTTCGGAATACCGACATGGGCTGCGCTTCTCATCGGTTGCGCTCTTTCGTCGGTCCTGGCCTATCTCGTCGGCCGTCCGATCCTGAAGCTGAAAGGACACTATCTTGCCATTGCGACGCTCGGTCTTGGCGTGCTGGTGGCGCTGGTCATCACGACGGAAAGCCGCTGGACCGGCGGTCCGGACGGCATGCCTGTGGCGAAACTCACGCTGCTGGGATGGCGCGTCAGCGGATCGGACACATGGTACTGGATTTCGGGCGGGCTTCTGCTGCTGGGAACATGGATTGCCCTCAACCTGAACGATACGCCGACCGGGCGCGCCTTCCGCGCGCTTCACGATAGCGAGGTCGCGGCACGCGTCGCAGGAATCGACGTCGCGCGATTCAAGTTGCAGGCGTTCGTGATTGCCGCAGCCTACGCATCGGTCGCCGGGTCTGTACTCGCGATGATGAACGGCTTCATCAATCCCGATCAGGCGGGATTCCTGCACTCTGTGGAAATGGTGACCATGGTGGTGCTCGGCGGCCTTGGATCGGTCGTCGGGAGCATTGTGGGCGCGGCGGTGCTGATCACCTTGCCGCAGGTCCTGACCGTTTTTCAGGAGTATGAACATCTGCTCCTCGGCTTCATCATCATCGTGTCGATGATCTTTATGCGCGACGGCATCGTCCCGACGTTGTCGCGTGTGCTGGCGAAGAGGACGCAGTCATGACGATCCTCGGCGCCAGGGACATCGGCATTTCATTCGGTGGCATCAAGGCCATTGACGGCGTCAACTTCAGCGTCAGTCCGGGGCAGATCCTGTCCATCATCGGACCGAACGGTGCGGGCAAGACCACGCTCTTCAATATCGTTTCCGGTGTCTATGAGTGCGATCAGGGACGGGTAGAACTGTCCGGTGAAGACGTGACACGATTGACGCCGGACAAGCTCGCGGCGCGTGGCCTGTCGCGTACCTTCCAGAACCTCCAGATATTCCAGCGCATGACCGCCGCAGAGAACGTGATGGTCGGTCGTCATTTGCGGGAACGCTGCAATCTTCTCGCGGACCTGTTCCGGCTGCCTTCGGTGACGCGCCAGAACAGTGAGACGCGCGAGGCAGCACTGACCCTGCTCGACGATGTCGGGTTGCGGAGCAGTGCGGATATCGCAGCAGGTTCGCTCTCTTATGGCGCGTGCAAGCGTCTCGAGATCGCCCGCGCCCTTGCCGCAGAACCGCGCGTGTTGCTGCTCGATGAGCCCGCGGCGGGCTGCAATGCAGTCGAGACCGAGGAGATCGATGAATTGATCCGCCGTGTCGCAGCCAAAGGCATAGCGGTCGTATTGGTCGAACATGACATGAAACTCGTCATGAAGATTTCCAACCACATTCTTGTACTGAACCGCGGAAAGCCGATTGCCGAGGGCGCGCCGCGTGAAGTGCGCGACAATCCAGCGGTGCTTGAAGCCTATCTGGGCAAGCACGGGGCGAAGGAGGCGGCGCGTGCTTGAAGTCGTCAATCTTCGCAGCGCCTATGGCCGTATCGAGGTTCTGCACGGCGTGAATCTGAACGTCCGCTTAGGCGAGGTCGTCGCCCTGATCGGCTCGAACGGGGCGGGAAAGACCACGCTGCTTCGAGCGTTGTCGGGTGTTCAGCCGATCACCGCCGGCGAGATCAGCCTCTTGGGCGAGCGTATCGACCGCCTGCCGCCGCATCGGCGGGTGGAGCGCGGCATGACGCAGTCGCCGGAAGGACGTCAGGTTTTCGGACCGCTGAGTGTCGAAGACAATCTGCGTCTCGGAGCTTACATGCGCCGCGACAAGAACATCGACAGTGACCGCGATCGCGTTTTCGAGATGTTTCCGATTCTGGCCGAGAAGCGGAGGCTTCTGGCGGGGGGATTATCCGGCGGGCAGCAGCAAATGCTCGCAATCGGACGCGCGCTGATGGGCAAGCCGAAATTGCTGCTGCTGGACGAACCGTCGCTGGGTCTGTCGCCCACCCTGGTCGATCAGATTCTTGCCGCCATCGTCGATCTTCGAGTCAATGGTGTGACCGTGTTGCTGGTCGAACAGAACGCGAGCGCGGCTCTCGAAATTGCCGATCGCGGCTACGTGCTAGAGACCGGCAAGGTTGCATTCGAAGGGGCTGGCGCAACCTTGCTGTCGGACCCCAAGGTGAAGGCCGCATATCTCGGCGCGGCCTAGCACCCATTAACCTTGCAACGGCTTGATAGCCGTTCGCGGCTCCCCCGGCAGCGGGATGGAATCGATCTCCGCGCTTTCGCCGGCCGGAGCACGCCCGAACCACGCATAAAGTGCCGGCAGCACAAAGAGCGTCAACAGCGTCGCGCTGATCAGGCCGCCGATCACAACGGTTGCAATCGGCCGTTGCACTTCCGCGCCCGTTCCGGTTGCCAGCGCCATCGGGACAAATCCGAGAGAGGCGACCAGCGCTGTCATGGCGACAGGCCGAAGACGGGTGAGGGCGCCGGTAAAAATGGCGTCCGCTTTCCCGTATCCCGTCGCGATCAATTGCTTGATGTAGGTCAGCATCACAAGGCCATTGAGGACGGCGACGCCGGATAGCGCGATAAATCCAACTGCAGCCGATACCGAGAACGGAATTCCCCGGAGCCACAACGCGACGACACCACCGGTCAGCGCCAGCGGGACAGCACTGAAGACGATGAGAGCATCCCGCGCGGTCCCGAGTGCGCCCATCAGCAACAGGAAGATCAGAATGAAGCAAACCGGAACCACGATCGAAAGTTTTGCGCGCGCCGCCGCCAGATTTTCGAACTGGCCGCCCCAGGTCATCCAGTAACCGGGCGGCAATGTCACGGCGGCATCGATCTGCGATCTGGCGTCGTTCACGACAGCGGCAATGTCGCGGTCCCGCACATTGGCGGTGATGACGATCCGTCGCTTGCCGTTTTCGCGGCTGATCTGATTGGGACCGTCGCTGATCTTGAAGGTCGCCAGTTGCCCGAGCGGTACGGTCAGCGGAGCAGGGCCCATGAGCGGCAGCGAGACCGGCAAGTTCTTGAGCGCATCAAGATCGCCGCGAATGTCTTCCGGCAATCGGACCGTGATGTCGAAGCTGCGATCTCCTTCAAACACGGCTC
>CDFE01037224.1:43615-55750 GCA_000826465.1 Acanthamoeba mauritaniensis | reverse complement strand
CCCGCCACGCCGGGCACGGCCTTGACCTGTGGACGGATGATCCAGTCCTGCACCGTTCGCAGATATGCGCCGCGCTCGACGTCGGTTTTCAGCAGTTCGCCTTCCGCCGTCAGGAACGAACCGTCTCTCTGCCAGCCTGATGTGTCGTCGCCGCTGGATTTAGCGGCAAGGGAAACCGTCCACATGTAGATCTCGCCGAGCCCTGTCGAAATCGGCCCCATCTTCGGATCAGCGCCAGGTGGCAGAGTTGAGCGCAGGTCGATCAGCCTTTCGTTGATCTGCTGTCGTGCGAAATAGATGTCGGTCTTCTCGCTGAAGATGGCGATGACCTGCGAAAACCCGTTGCGTGACAGCGAGCGGGTTGCTTGCAGTCCGGCGATGCCGGCCAGAGCCGTCTCGATACGGAAGGTGACCTGCTTTTCGATCTCCACGGGAGACAGCGCAGGCGCCGTGGTATTGATTTGCACCTGCTTGTTGGTGATGTCGGGCACGGCATCGACAGGAAGATGCGCGAGCGACCACACGCCCAGCGCGACGAAGCCGAGGCTCAGCAGCACGACTATCCAGCGGTGTTGAATGGAAAGGTCGAGAATGCGCTTGATCATGACTAGTGGTCCGATTCTAACATTCGTATTCCGTTTCAGCTGTGATCGTTTGCGAATGTTAGAATCAAAGGACCACTAGCAAGATTGTGATTCTAGTGCCGCTTTTCGATCTGAAGTTCCTGGGACGAGTTTGCAGCAAGTGGTGCAGGAACTTCAGATCGGCGGCACTAGGTGCCTAATGAGCATGTCCGGCTTCGCCGCGGCCGAGATCGGCCTTCAAGACGAAGGTATTGGCGGTTGCGATCCGGTCACCGGGAGACAGGCCGGAGATCACCTCGAATGATTTGCCGTCCTCGCGGCCCGTGATGATCTTGCGGGGCTCGAAGCCTTCCGAGGTGCGGACGAAGACGGCGCTTTGACCGTCCACGCTTTGCACAGCGGTTTTTGGCACCACGATATCCGTCTGAATCTGCTGGAAGGGAATGTGAGCGGTGATGAACATTCCTGGCCGCAGGGCGTGCGAGGGATTGTCGACCGAGGCAACGACACGCGCCAGACGGGTCTCCTTGTCCAGCAACGGGCTGACAAACATGATCGTCGCGGGCATGGAATCTGCGCCCGGACCAGTTTCGACGCTGATTTGCTGACCTTCCCGGACCACGGCAAGATCTGTGGCGGGCAGCGCCAGTTCGGCCCACACCACGCGCGCGTCGACGATCACGAACAGCTCGCTTTCCTGACCTTCGCGGCCGACCAGCGATCCGAGATCGACGCGACGCTCCGCGATCCGGCCGCTCATCGGCGCCCGCAATTCCTGCAATCTCAGGCTTTCGACGGGTTGTTGCGGCAACGCGGCGATCTGGTCGCTGGTCAGGCCCAGCGCAAACAGCTTCTGGCGCGCGACATCGAACTTGATCCGCATGTCTTCGAACAGGGTCTTCGCACGCAGGTAATCATTTTCGCTGCTGACCTTGGATTCGAACAGGCTCTTGGAGCGATTGAACAGCGTTTCCTGAAGTTCAAAAGCGACGCGTGCGGCAAGGTATTGGCTTTTTGCATCGGCAACCTCACGGCTTTCGATAATCGCCAGAACGTCTCCTTCGCGAACGTTGTCGCCGAGGCGTTTGCGCAACTCGGCGACGGTGCCGACCAGTCGGACGGAAACCTTTGCGATGCGCTCGCCGCTTGGGACGATCGTACCCGGCACGACGATGCGCTTGCTCAAGGTTCCGGCAGTTACTTCACGGATCGCGAAGTTTCCGGCCGCGATCTGACGATCGCTGAGCTTCATGCTGGCTTCTTCATGTTGCTCGGACTTGCTTGTCTCGGTCGGAGCTTCATGCGCGTGTGCGGCGGTGAGAAAAATGGTCGCGAGTGCGCCAAGGGTGCCGCTTGCGACACGTAATCGAAGTTTGGTCATTGTTTAAATCCCGCGAGCGGTCAGGCTCGTGCCACGATCAATTCAACGAATTGCTGTGCCTGCGAAAGTTGATGCAGACAGGCTGTCGCGCAGCCGTCGCGGCTGCGGACATGCCAGCGGGCCTTTCGGCCTCGGGATTTAGGCGCGGGGTGGTTTGAAAAGGGGCAGGCCGGCCAGCGATGGTGGTGTCTGTTCCCGGCCGATGGGCGGTGCTTGGTGGCTGATGTCAGTCGGAAGGCTCACGGCAAAGGCCGGTTGTCCGGTCACATGGCTCAGGCAATGGCCGCAATGAGATGGCATCTTTTGATCGGCGGTATCCGGCGGGGTGCTCCCGCCGAAATCCATCGCGATCACCGTGGTATCCGAGCCAGCAAAAGCCAGATCGTGGTTTGCGCAATGAAACAGCGATGCCAGCAGGCCAAGCATCAATGCGAGGACGAGCGACAGACGGGAGCGCCGTCCGTTGCGTCCGGAGCCGAGGCTCGCATTGCGTTGAAGACTGCCGATCATGTTCTATCAGTAGATTTTCTGTCAGGCCTTTTCAAGGCCGGTTAACTGGCTGTCGGGTGCCAGCGCGCAGGCCGTGACCGGACTGGTTATGATCTGGATTGTCGCATGTTTAATACCGAAATCGTCATTCAGGTGATGCGTTGCCTCGATCAGGAATGCGTCTCCCGGATGACCGGACGGCATGACCAGATGGCAGGTCAGCGCAACCTCGGTCGTGCTCATTGGCCAGATATGAAGGTCGCAGACCTCCGTGACCCCGGGGCGCTGTTCAAGGTAACGGCGAACCGCCGCCGGATCGATGGTTGAAGGCACCGCGCCAAGCGACATCGCTGTGCTGTCGCGCAACAGCCCCCATGTGCCCCACACGATGACAGCAACGATCGCGAGGCTTGTAATCGCATCGAGCCACAGCCAGCCGGTGAACATGATAATCAATGCGGCGATGACGACGCCGGCCGACACGGCGGCGTCAGCGGCCATGTGCAGGTAGGCGCCCTGGATATTGAGATCGCTCTTGCGGCCCGAGGCGAACAGCAGCGCAGTGAAGCCGTTGATGACGATCCCGATAGCCGCGACGATCATGACGGTCATTTCCGCGACTGGCTCGGGATTGAACAGGCGCAGCACGGCCTGCCAGCCGATCGCGCCGACGGCGATCAGCAGGAAGACTGCATTGAACAACGCCGCCAGGATCGAGGAACCGCGCAGGCCGTAGGTGTAGCGCGCTGAAGGGGGCCGCTTCGACAGAATGACGGCGATCCACGCGACGACCAGTCCCAGAACATCGGACAGATTGTGTCCGGCATCCGCGATCAGGGCCGTCGAGTTACTGATGTAGCCGTAGATCGCTTCGACGATGACGAAGAGCGTGTTGAGCACGATACCGACAGCGAAGGCGGTCCCGAAACTTGCGGGCGCGTGAACGTGTCCGCTGTGTCCATGAGCATGACCGTGATGCCCATGATCAGCGTGGTCGTCGTGCGCGGCGTGATGCGAATGCGTCATGCGGTTCCCGTACAAACCGAAGCCCGAAGGCCCAGTTGCTGCATGGGATATGCGTCATCCGGAAACCGAATACTATCACAGCGGGGAAGTAATCTGAGGGCGCTGGACGGCGCCCGGGTCTTACTGGAACGGCCTCACGCCTGCGATGGCGCGCGATCGGGCAACCGTCGCCGTGATGTTATCGGCGAGCAGGCGTGCGAGGCAGGAATAGCCCCAGTCGTTCATGTGCAAGCCATCGGCGGTAATGAACCGGTCGAACGCGATAGCCTGATCTTCGTGCCAGTTCCGCATGGCCACGTAGCGGCGAAACAACGGGACGTGCGTCTGCTTCGCGACGTAAGCAATCAGCCCGACCATTTCGCTGACCGCAGGCTTGGCGTTCACGCGCGGCGCAAACTGCGGGTCGATCAGCAGCACGTCCGCACCGCTTTTTCTGATGCGGGAAATCCCGGCCTGCAACACGTTGGCTGTCTCAGGGATATTGCCGTCGCGAAGCACGGTGTTGGTGCCGAGCTGCCAGATCACCAGATCCGGCTTCGGCTCGAGAACCGCATCCATCCGCGCCATCATCGAGTTGGCGTCTTCGCCGTTGATGCCCTGATTGATGACGGTGACAGGCGTTTCCGGAAACCTTTGGCGCAATTCGCGCTCGAGGCGGCTTGGATACGAGAACGCCGCCGAGCTGGCGCCTGCGCCACCGGTCGAGGACGAGCCAACCGCAACGATGGTGACGGGTTGATGCGCGTCCAAGCGTTTGGCGACCCGCGCGATGGGAGCATCGAGCTGCGCGAGCGACTTCGACTGCACGCAGGGTTGAGCCTTGAAGACGCTGTTGAGGTCATCGCTGACAGCAGGGCCATTGGCTTGTTCGGCGCGCGAGGCAGCAGGGCTCACGACAAGCGCCGAGATACCAAGCGCAAGCGCACCAACCGTGGCGGCGATCGTCGAGGCCGTTTTCCGGCCGGGCAAAGGGCTGATCATCGAGAAGCGAACCCTGGCATGGCGGCCATGGAAGGTCCGCGTTAATCAACACCTAGCCAAATTTACCTCCGTGTTCAATGCGCCCTTCGGAGGTAGGGAACTCATGCTTAATCAAAATGCTCCGCCAAAACAGCGGGTTGAACCTGTGGTTCCAGTTGCTGCGATGCACAAAGCCGTGAGCGGGAGGCAGTTGTTCGTCGTCAGAGGGTCTTGAGCAGCGCACTGCATCCGTTCCAGATGATCTGAATGCCGATGCAAAAGAGGATGAAGGCCGAGAGTCGCATGACCACGTCCGTTCCGCGTGCGCCGAGAAACATGATGATGCGATCGGCGAAGCGATAACAGACGAAGATCGTGATGGCGATGGCGGCAAGACCTGCCACCGCGGCGCCGCCAAGAACGGCCAATTGGGTGAGATCGTCGGTCGCTATCGGCCGCTGGCTTCCCAGGGTAACTGCAACGGAGATCGAGCCGGGTCCGACCGTCAGCGGCATGGTCAATGGATAGAACGCATCGATCGTTGGGCCGGCGTCCACCTTTGGGTGATCCACGGATTCTACAGGAGCGTGGAGCAGCCGCCAGCCAAAGGTCGCCACCACCAGTCCACCGGCGACCCGGACGACGGGCAGGGTAATTCCGAAGAATTCGAGGACATGAGAGCCGATAAACAGCGAGCCGAGCAGGAGGAAGAAACTGTTGCGGGCTACGTTCAGGGCAAGAACGCTGCGCTCGGCCGTGGTGCGTCCGCGGGTCATGCGCAGGAAGAGCGGCGCGCTTCCGATCGGGTTGACGATCGGAAACAGCGCGGCATAGACCAGCAGAAAAGCGTTGATGATGTTTTGCACGATGATCGCCCTGACGGCATCAGCCGTCCGCCGATTTCGAACAGAGATCGCAAGCATTTGCAACTCAGAACAGCCGACCGATGGTCCTGCTGGGTGATACTTGAACTTGCGGCCGCCTATGAAACGTCTCGTCTTGGGCAGGCGGCCTTGATACCGTGACGGCGAAGCAACGACGGTCGATTCATGCAGCGCAAACTAACAATGTTTTTTCTGGCGGCGCTCATCGGAAATCCACCGTCCATGCTGTTTGCCGAGCCCGTCCCGATTACATGCACGATTCTGCCGGGCGAAGAATCGGCCAGCGTGTTGCTCACCAATCCGTTCAACTACACCGCGTCATGTCAGGCAAACTGCAAATTCTCGACCGCCGTTTACGACGATAATCCTCAGATCATTTGCGCCAAGCCAGTGCCGGCCGGCAAGCAAGTCGAGATGTGCATTCTCAAGGCGGCGGGTAACAAACTCGTCAAGTTGGTCGAAGCCAACGCTGATTGTAAAAAACCTTGAGCGCTCGGCTTCTGGATCGATCAAAAGTGAATGAAAGCCCCGTATACGCGGGAGCTTTCATATCCGTACGGCTAGCGTCCGAAGAACAGCCAAAGCAAAAAGATCACTGGAATCGGCACACCCAGCAGCCATAATAGAATTCCGCGTCCCATTTTCGCCTCCATATCAACCTCAGGACATGGAGAACGTCGAAGCGATGGCGATGTTCCTAAAAATTAGAACTCACGAACCGGTATGCGGATTACCAGTGGCCGGTATTCGGCATCGAACTCCAGGGTTCTTGCGGTGCGAGTGCATCGCCCTTCTGCAAGAGCTCGATAGAGTGCAGGTCGGGTGAACGGATGAAGGCCATCTGACCGTCGCGCGGCGGACGATTGATGGTGATGCCGAGCTTCATCAGCCGATCGCATGTCGCATAGATATCGTCGACCTCATAGGCGAGGTGTCCGAAGTAACGATCTTCGCCATAGGTCTCTTCATCCCAGTTGTACGTCAGTTCGACCAGCGGCGCGCCGCGTCCTTTGACCTGCTTGAGCAGGCTTTCGTCTTCGGCTGCGCACAGGAACACCAGCGTAAATCGGCCTTTCTCGCTTTCCGTGCGGCGGACTTCCTTCAGTCCAAGCGCGTCGCTGTAGAACTTGAGGGCGGTGTCAAGGTTGCGGACACGCAGCATGGTGTGGAGGTAACGCATGTTTCTTATCCTTCTTCGGACATGCCGGAGTTGAGGGAGCGCGATCCAATAGCAGTTAATTGGACGGGAGGGCAGTTCAGGCGAAAGGAACTTTTTCGCTGCGATGCCGTTGTCCTTCACAACTTCGAGATGATGGAGGCGCTTTTTGAACGAGGTAATTGATCGGGTTATTCATACGTTCGGGATGATGCGTAACCTGAGCGAAGACGCACTACACGAGGCCCGCGAAAATCTCAGCAGTTACCTCGAAACGCTTTCATCTGCCGGCGAAACCGATCCGCAGCGTTTGGCGGTGTTCGGGCTGGCCTACCTCCGCAACCGTCACGACGGCTTGTCGCCAAAATACACAGGCTGCTGACGTTTTCAGGCGGTTGCTCGCCCTATGACAGTGGATAAGAAACCGCGTCAACTGGCGAGGCATGGTCCTTCTTGATACCCCGTGAGCACTTAACGGAGACGACCATGCAAAAAATAGATCTGGATTCGATGTCGATCGACGATCTGGCGAAACTGCGCGACCAGACGAGCGAAAAGCTCGCCGAGAAGGTTGCCGCACGCCAGCTTGAACTCGCCGCGGAAATGGAAAAGCTCGCAGCATTCGGTGGCAAGAAGACCAAGACCGTTGTGCCGAAGAAGGACCTGAAGGATGTCAAGGAAGCCTTGAAGCCGCAGCTTCAGGAAGCCTTGAAGCCGCAAGCCACCAAGGCCGCTTGAGCCGCAACGATCCGTGATCGACAGTCAATGGGGGCTTCGCGCCCCCATTTTTATTGAGTTATAGTTCGCACGACAGCTCTCTCAGGGCGCATGATGATTGCATCCGATCTTCGCAGCGGAATCGACCTGCTCGGCGACATGATCGCCGAGGCCCGGACCATCGTGCCGTTCACCGGCGCGGGTATTTCCACGGAATCTGGAATTCCCGATTTCCGTTCACCGGGTGGTCTGTGGACACGCAACCGGCCTATCCCTTTCGACGAGTTCGTTGCGAGCCAGGAGGCGAGGGACGAAGCTTGGCGCCGCCGCTTTGCGATGGAACCGAGCTTCGCAGCGGCGCGACCCGGGCGCGGGCACCGCGCACTGGCGTCGCTGTACAAGGCGGGGAAGGTGCCCGCGATCGTGACGCAGAACATCGACAATCTGCATCAGGCATCGGGCTTTTCCCCCGAGCATGTCGTGGAGTTGCATGGCAACACCACCTATGCCCGTTGCATCGGATGCGGAACGCGGTTCGAGATCGGCTGGGTCAAGGAACGGTTTGATCCTGAAGGTATTGCACCATCCTGTACGGCATGCGGCGAGCCGGTAAAGTCGGCTACGATTTCCTTCGGCCAGTCGATGCCGGAAGAAGAAATGCGCAGGGCAACAGAGCTTGCGCAGCACTGCGATCTGTTCCTCGCGATCGGATCGTCTCTGGTGGTATGGCCTGCGGCAGGTTTTCCAGTATTGGCGCGGAACTGTGGCGCAAAGCTCGTGATCATCAACAATGAGCCGACAGATCAAGATGATATTGCCGATCTGGTGATCCGCCACGACATCGGCGAGATACTCGGACCATTCGTGGGTAATTGACCTACTCAGTTGATTCGCAATCGTTCAAGGCTGTTCATAGGTCGCTGCTGATTTCTTTTTTGTCTTTCAGCATTGTTCCGGAGTGTTATCGTTCAATCAAGGATTCGCGTTTCTCAGTTTTGATTCGTCACGGCGAGAAAATGCGAAGCGAGCTTCGTCGCATAACGTTCTTGGTCATGTCGGTGACTGACTGCAGATTTTTGTTTGGGGTCCGGGGGTCATGGGTTCGGACGCATTTGAGTCCAAGAAGGCAGGCGGTTCGCTAATGGGGGCTGGACCCGACAGGTTCGCTCCAGGCGAGTTGGCTGCCGACAATTTCGCAGCCGCGGATGGAGCGGCCGTCAACCTCGTCGAGATTTCCGGCGTCATCAAATGGTTCGACGCCTCCAAGGGTTACGGCTTTATTGTCCCCGACAATGGCTGGCCCGATGTGCTGCTCCACGTCACGGTGCTGCGCCGCGATGGCTACCAGACCGCCTATGAGGGCGCGCGTCTGGTCTGCGAATGCGTGCAGCGCCAGAAGGGCTACCAGGCCTTCCGCATCGTTTCGATGGACGAGTCGACGGCGATCCATCCGGCGCAAATGCTTCCGGCACGGACCCATGTCAGCGTTACCCCGACCAGTGGTCTGGAGCGGGCGCAGGTGAAGTGGTTCAACCGGCTGCGCGGCTTCGGCTTCCTCAGTTGCGGTGAGGGGACGCCGGATATCTTCGTGCACATGGAAACCCTCCGCCGGTACGGCATGACCGAACTGCGCCCCGGCCAGTACGTGCTGGTCCGCTTCGGGCCCGGTTCCAAGGGCATGATGGCGGCTGAGATCCAGCCGGAGACCGGCGCACCCGGACTGTCCTCACACTAGTCCCGCGCAAGACTGGCAGATTGCGCCGGTCTGCCCTGACCACATCCGCGTGATCCTCCAACAAGGCCAGACCTGCGTCTGGCCTTTGCCATGATTGCCGCGCTAGGGTGCCGCGGTCGTTGGTTCAGGATATTGATTGCGAATGCTGTTTGGTCGTCTGCCGAAATCCCCAAATCTGAAAACGAACATCCGGGTCGTCCTCGCGGTGATGATGGCGCTTCTTGCAGCGACGGTGACCAATGTTGTTGCCGCCGAGATACAGCCGCTGGAGATTGTCACCAAGTCCGGCGTGCACGTGTTCACCGTCGAAATGGCGAAGACCGAACAGGAGCGGGCCACTGGCCTGATGTATCGCAAGGAGCTGGCCGAAGGGCGGGGCATGCTGTTCGACTTCTCACCGGAGCAGCCGGTTTCGATGTGGATGAAGAACACCTTCATTCCGCTCGACATGATCTTTATCCGGAGCGATGGCCGGATTCTGCGGATCGCGGAAAACACCGAACCCCATTCCGAAAAGATCATTTCGTCGGGAGGTCTGGCCAAGGGCGTGCTGGAGGTGATCGGAGGCACCGCCCGGAAGTACGGAATTCAGGCTGGCGATCGCGTCGCCCATCCGTTGTTTGGAACGCGGTGAACCCACGCACGGGTAACCGCCCGGGGACACGCCTCGGCGTCGGGTAAAAGTGCATAAAATGCGCGGGAACGCCGAAAGAACCGGCTGTCAGAATCACTTTGGGAAAATTTAGTAGATTCAATGATTTAGATGGTCGGGGCACGAGGATTCGAACCTCGGACCTGCAGTACCCAAAACTGCCGCGCTACCAGGCTACGCTATACCCCGATAAATCCAGTCGATACACGCTTCGCACGGCGTCAGCAAGGCGGAAGGCCACTCGCGAAGGGATAATCCGACCGCATGTGGAATTGTTCCGGCCAACCGCGGATCAGGCTCCCGGAGCCGCCGAGGGCTGCGTTGCGGCCGCCTTTGCGGGTGCCGTACGGGCTGACGGCTTGTCCTGCTTCTTGGACCAGCTTCCATAGTAAGCGACAGCGGTCAAGATCGCGACACCGACGATGCTGACGCCAAGCTGCGCCCAAACCGTCCCCCAGCTCAGCATCAGCACGAAATGCGCAACGAACGAAAGGAATATGCCGACGCAAAACACCTGCAGCGATTGCTGACCGCACTTGATCACGGGTTCGAGCCACTTCGATTCGAGTAAACTCCAATCCTTGGGCACAAAGCGGGTGATCAAGAACGCAATCACCACGAAATGGATGACGCGATACGGCGCCAGGAACGTCTTGTCGTTCGGATTGAAGGCGTCATAGAGCCACTTCGGAAACAGGGCGCCGAAGGATTCAAAGCGCCCGGCCATCGTCATGATCATCGCAAAGACAAGATAGAGGGACCCCGCGACCAGCAACCAGCGGGACCTGATAATCGAGCGGGATTCGATTGCCCCGCCCAGCGCAAACCAGGCGCCGAACACGAACAGAAGCTGCCAAGTATATGGATTGAAATACCAGGAGCCGATCGGATAGGCCGAGAAATTCCAGCCGAACTGACGGGCTGCGAAATACAGCACCAGCGAAGCGATCATCACCATGTCGGGCTTGCGCAGCATCAGCCACAGCACCGGCGGGAAAAAGCCCATCAGGATGATGTAGAGCGGTAGCACGTCCAGATTGACCGGCTTGAATCGCAGGATAAGACCCTGCGTCAGCGTCTGGATCGGATTTTCAACCAGACCGGCGACATTGAACTCGTTCAGGATGTCCGGATCGGCATAACGCAGCGCGACCCAGCCGATCGCCGCGATGTAAATCACAAACAGAATGACGTGCGCGACATAGAGTTGCCAGACGCGCTTCCACAGCCGTGTCGAACCGACGATAAAGCCGCGATCGAGCATCATCTTGGCGTAAACGAAAGACGCCGTGTAGCCCGAGATGAACACGAACAGGTCGGCCGCGTCGCTGAATCCGTAGTTTCGCGGCGTGACCCAGTTGATGACGTTGTTGGGAATGTGGTCGAGAAAAATCCACCAGTTGGCGATACCGCGGAAGAAATCGAGCCGGAGATCTCGGCCCTTTTCTGGGAGTGTTGCCTGAATTTCCATGGGTACCGTTTCGTAATGCGATCGAACCAAAAAATAACTTCGGCGGCGCCTATCCGGACCTAATCGGTCCGACATTGTCACGGCGTTTCGGACCGACTATATCAGAACTCGCCGTAGAAAGTCTTCTTCGGGACAGGGCGCTCAACATCTGGATCTTGGCCGGCCCCCGAATTTCGTGCTTTTTACCCATTATCTGAATCTGATCGATGCCACGGCGAGCAGGCCAGGACCCGAATCCATGACAGCCAGAATATTCAAACCTGCCAAGAACGCGATGCAGTCCGGGTGGGCCAAGACAAAGTCATGGCAGCTAGACTATGAGCCCGAGCAGCCACGCGTGATCGAACCGCTGATGGGCTGGACCAGCTCTGCAGACATGAAGCAGCAGGTGACCCTCCATTTCGACACCAAGGAAGAGGCCGTTGCCTATTGCGAGCGGGAAGGCATCCCGTACCAGGTGCTTGAGCCGAAGGAATTGCAGCCGCGCGCGAAGGCCTACGCGGACAATTTCGCCTTCCGCCGCGTCGAACCCTGGACACACTAAGCCTGAAGCCTGCCAAACCGTGTTGGAGTTTGCGGCCTGCGGTCTGGCAACCGCGGGAGTGTGTCCGGCATTGCCCGAACCCGGAATCCGGCGCGGGTGAAATTGCCCCAACAAATGTCCGGGACATGACATTTCAAAGTATTGCTTTGGCCTATTGAGGGCGTCTGATCCGGCGCAAGTCCCTTCAATATCGTCGCAAAAGTTGTGGTTGCATTCAGCCGCCAAGCAGTGACACCTTGCGGGTCGAAGCCGTCCGGAATGGACGGAAGCAAGCAAGATCAAAACGTTACGCGGCGGGAAACAATGGCTCTTCGTTCCGGACTCGATCCCAAGTCGTCCGATTTCACGCGCAATGCCGAGGCGATGCGTACCCTGGTCGCGGACCTGCGGGAGAAGCTGTCGCAGGTGGCGGGCGGGGGCGGTGAAGCGTCCCGCGCGAAACACTCGGCACGCGGCAAGATGCTGGCGCGAGACCGCGTCGATCTTCTGATCGATCCCGGTACGGCCTTTCTGGAATTCTCGCCGATGGCGGCCTA
>CDFE01037224.1:29448-43588 GCA_000826465.1 Acanthamoeba mauritaniensis | reverse complement strand
GCGCGGTGCATTCGGCCAGCATCGTCACCGGCATCGGCCGCGTCTCGGGCCGCGAATGCGTCATCGTCGCCAACGACGCAACGATCAGCGGCGGCACCTATTATCCGATGACGGTGAAGAAGCATCTGCGCGCGCAGGACATTGCGCGGCAGAACAACCTGCCGTGCATCTACATGGTGGATTCCGGCGGCGCATTCCTGCCGCAGCAGGATGAAATCTTCCCTGACGAGAAGCATTTCGGGCGCATCTTCTATAATCAGGCCAACATGTCCGCGCAGGGCATTCCGCAGATCGCCATCGTCATGGGCTCGTGTACGGCCGGCGGTGCTTACGTGCCCGCGATGTCCGACGAGAGCATCATCGTTCGCAATCAGGGTACCATCTTCCTTGGCGGCCCGCCGCTGGTGAAAGCTGCAACCGGCGAGGTCGTGACGGCGGAAGAACTCGGCGGCGCGGACGTTCACAGCCGCCAGTCCGGCGTGACCGATCACTATGCGCAGAACGACAGCCACGCCATCGGCATCGCGCGGCGCATCGTGGGCAATCTCAATCCGGCGACATCCTCCGCGACAGGATTGCGCGAACCGCGCGATCCATTGTTCGAGCGCGAAGATATCTACGGTGTCGTTCCGGTCGATGCGCGCAAGCCATTCGACGTGCGCGAGATCATCGCGCGGATCGTTGACGGCTCGGAGTTCGAGGAATTCAAGAAACTGTACGGAACGACTCTTGTGTGCGGCTTCGCGCATATCTGGGGCTATCCGGTCGGCATCATCGCCAACAACGGAATCCTGTTCAGCGAGAGTTCGCTGAAGGGCGCGCATTTCATTGAGCTGTGCTGCCAGCGGGGCATTCCGCTGCTGTTCCTGCAGAACATCACCGGTTTCATGGTCGGCAAGAAGTACGAGGCGGGCGGCATCGCCCGCGACGGCGCCAAGCTCGTCACAGCGGTTGCTACCGCGTCCGTGCCGAAATTCACTGTGGTGATCGGCGGCTCTTATGGTGCCGGCAACTACGGTATGTGCGGCCGCGCCTACAGCCCGCGCTTCCTCTGGATGTGGCCGAATGCGCGCATTTCGGTGATGGGCGGCGAGCAGGCGTCGATGGTGCTGAGCCAACTTCGCCGCGACAACATCGAAGCCAAGGGCGGCACGTGGTCGGCAAAGGAAGAGGACGCTTTCCGCAGCCCGATCCGCGAACAGTATGAAACACAGGGCCATCCATACTACGCCACCGCACGGCTGTGGGACGACGGGGTGATTGATCCGGCCGATACGCGCCTTGTGCTCGGGCTTGGTTTGTCTGCTGCTGCGAATGCACCGATCGAGCCGCCGAAGTTCGGCGTGTTCAGAATGTGATGCGGGACACAACGATGACCGATCTTGTCCGCATCGAACGCGATCAGGACGTGGCGCGCGTCACGCTGAACCGCCCCGAACTGAACAACGCCCTGAACAAGGCACTGATCGAGGAACTGCGCGCCGCGTTCGAGAGTATTGCCGCCGATCGCTCCATTGCAACGCTGGTACTCGCGGGCGAGGGCAAGAGTCTTTGCGCGGGGGCCGACATCAGCGCGATGCGTGAAGCGGGCACCTATACGCGTGAGGAAAATATTAAGGACGCGATGCCGCTGGTACGGATGCTGTCCGCGCTCGATCGCATGCCCCAGACGACCATCGGCCGCGTGCACGGTCCGATCTACGGCGGCGGCGTTGGTGTTGTCTCTGCCTGCGACATTGCCATCGGCACATCCAATGCAACGTTCTGCCTGTCCGAAGTTCGTCTTGGCATCGTGCCGGGCATGATCAGTCCCTATGTGCTGCGGGCCATCGGCGAACGGACAGCGCGACGCTATTTCCAGACCGCCGAAGTGTTCGACGCCAACGAGGCGATGCGGATCGGTCTGCTGCATGAGGTGGTCGCGCCGGAAGCGCTCGACGAACGGATCGGCAAGCTGCTCAAGCAGCTAAAATCCGCAGCGCCCGGCGCACGCGCCATCGCGAAGAAACTTGCAGGCGACATTGCCGGACGTCCGATCAATGAAGCTCTGATGACTGAAACCGCGCAACTGATTGCCGATGTGCGCGCCAAACCTGAGGCCCGCGAGGGCCTTTCGGCATTTCTTGAAAAGCGCAAGGCGTCGTGGAGCTAAAGCCGGTCATGGAGTCGCAAGTGAACGCCAAAACCCCCGCCGCGCTGTACCGCCGCTTCAACACATTGCTGATCGCCAACCGCGGCGAAATTGCCTGCCGTGTGATCAAGACGGCGCGCGCCATGGGCCTGCGAACGGTTGCGGTCTATTCCGAAGCCGATGCCGATGCACTTCACGTTGCCATGGCCGACGACGCCGTGCTGCTCGGCCCGGCGCGGGCGCGCGACAGCTACCTCAATGTCGACCGCATCATTGAGGCCGCGAAGAAGACGGGCGCCGAGGCTGTTCACCCCGGTTACGGCTTCCTCTCGGAGAACGCGGACTTCGCACGTCGCTGTGCCGCCGAGGGCATCGTGTTCGTCGGCCCGACCGCCGAAATGATGGAAGCGATGGGCTCCAAGTCCGGCTCCAAGGCGCTGATGGAAAAGGCGGGCGTGCCTTTGGTGCCCGGCTATCACGGCGAGGCGCAGGACGAGAAGACGCTCGCCGACGCGGCCAACAAGATTGGTTATCCGGTTCTCGCCAAGGCTTCCGCGGGCGGCGGCGGCCGCGGTATGCGCATCGTCCGCAGCGCGGATGAACTGACGGCAGCGATCGTCAGCGCCAAGCGCGAAGCATTGGCCGCCTTCGGCGACGACCGGATGCTGATCGAGAAATTTGTCCTGAATCCGCGCCACATTGAAGTGCAGATCATCGGCGACAGCCACGGCAACCAGCTATCGCTGTTCGAGCGCGAATGTACGCTTCAGCGCCGCCACCAGAAGGTCATCGAGGAAGCCCCGTCGCCGACGCTGAATCCTGCTCAGCGCGAAGCTGTATGCCAAGCCGCGCGCAAGGCCGCCGGCGCGGTGAATTACGTTGGCGCGGGCACCATCGAGTTCGTCTCTGACGGACGCGAGGTGTTTTTCATCGAAATGAACACGCGCCTTCAGGTCGAACATCCGGTGACCGAGCTGATTACCGGTGTCGATCTGGTTGAACTGCAGTTGCGCGTGGCGTTCGGCGAAAAGCTGCCGCTGACGCAGGACCAGGTCAAGCTCAACGGCCACGCCATCGAGGCGCGCGTCTACGCCGAGAATCCGAACAAGAACTTCATGCCGTCGGTCGGCCGCATCCGCACCTGGCACACGCCGGACGAAGTAGACGGCCTGCGCATCGATGCGGGCTACGGCGAAGGCAAAACGGTTTCGCCCAACTACGACGCGATGCTGGCCAAGGTGATCGCCTGGGCGCCGACGCGCGACCTTGCGATCTCACGGCTCAATCGCGGCCTGCAGGAGACCGACGTTCGCGGCATTGTCACCAACATTCCGTTCCTGTCGGCGCTCATTACGCATCCTGATGTCCGCGCCAACACCATCGACACCAGCTTTATCGAGCGCGAGCTTGCGAAGCTCACGCCCGCTGAAGCCGAGCTGACCGAACTCGAGCTCGCCGCAGCCGTGGCCTCGATCCTTCGGAGCGAGGAAGTCGCAGCAGGCGCGGACGTGAAGTCGCCATGGCGTGCATCGTCGGGATGGGCCGCTGTCGGCGCGCGTCATCGGCGGTTCCTGTTTCGGCAAGCGGACGGCACCGAACGCAAGGTATCGCTGCGATACGGGCAGGGCCCTTCGACGCTCGCGATCGATGGACGAATTCTTGCCTTTGCAAGTTCGACGTCACCG
This sequence comes from Acanthamoeba mauritaniensis, assembly GCA_000826465.1. Lineage (NCBI taxonomy): Eukaryota > Discosea > Longamoebia > Acanthamoebidae > Acanthamoeba > Acanthamoeba mauritaniensis. The sequence continues at coordinate 39,772 of CDFE01037224.1, read as the reverse complement.
CGCGGCGGGATCGATCTTGTACTCGACGGCGTGAAACATCACATCACCGGCCTGCTCGACGGCCATGAGGTTTATGTCCGCACCCGCAATGGCCGGTTTGAAGTCCACTGGGTCGATCCGTTCGGCACCGAGGATGAGGAGCAGGCAGGCGCCGATCGCGTCGTCGCGCCGTTGCCCGGCACTGTGGTTGCTATCCTTGTCGAGGAGGGCGTATCGGTCGAGAAGGGCGCTGCGATCCTGACGCTGGAAGTGATGAAGATGGAGCAGACGCTCCGTGCGCCGTTCGCGGGGATCGTGAAGCAGCTCAAGTGCAAGGTCGGCGACATCGTGCAGGAAGGCGTCGAGCTCGCCGAGATCGAGCCCAAAGCTTAGATTTGAAGGCATAGGTTTCATGAGCGATCAGGTCCGTATTGTCGAAGTCGGCCCCCGCGACGGGCTGCAGAACGAAAAGACGCCCGTGACCGCCGAGGCGCGCATTGCATTCATCGAGGATCTGATCAAGGCAGGCCTGCACACCATCGAGGTCGGCAGCTTTGTCTCGCCCAAGGCTATTCCGCAGATGGCCAACTCGGACCAGGTGCTGCGCGCGGTCGATCATCATCCCGGCTACGAATTTCACGTGCTAGTGCCGAATGAGAAGGGCTATGACGCGGCGAAAGCAGCCGGCGCGAAGGTGATCGCGGTGTTCGCTTCCGCATCGGAAGGCTTCTCGAAGGCCAATATCAACTGCACGGTCGCGGAATCGATCGCGCGTTTCGTACCGGTGCTGGAGCGCGCCAAGGCCGACGGCATCAAGGTTCGCGGCTATGTGTCTTGCGTGCTCGGTTGCCCTTATGACGGCGAGGTAAAGCCATCCGCTGTCGTGGACGTGACGAAGAAGCTATGGGATCTCGGCTGCTACGAAGTTTCGCTGGGGGATACAATCGGCGTCGGCACGCCGTCGAAAGCACGGCAATTGCTGCGCGCGGTCGCCACGGAAGTCCCGATGAAGAATCTCGGCATGCACTTCCACGACACTTATGGTCAGGCGTTGGCCAATCTGTACGCTGGCTTGGAAGAGGGCACGCGCGTGATCGATTCCGCTGCGGGCGGTCTCGGCGGCTGTCCTTACGCGCCCGGCGCAACCGGCAATGTCGCGACCGAGGATGTCGTCTACATGCTCGAAGGCATGGGCATTGCGACCGGCGTAGACATGAAGCAGCTCGTTGCCGCCACCAACGGCATCGCCGGGCTTCTCGGCAAATCGCCGGTGAGCCGGGTGGCGTCGGCGCTCAATGCCAAGGCCCGCGCTTAGGCTCTCGTTTTCGTGATCATCAGTCTGGGATGCGAGCAGCCAAAGTTGCGTCGTATCGCAGTGGTGCGCGTGTTCGAAAATAATCAGTCAGCCTGACGTAACGAACGCCAGTTCATCCCGAACATCCAGAAGCGGCATTCGCCGCATCATAAAACCGATTTCAGAGGATGACTCTCATGGCACGCACGACACGTTTCGCGCTCGGCGCTGCGGCAATTCTGTCACTCGGCCTGGCGTTCGCGCCGGCAGCGGTCGCTCAGGACAAGATGTCCAAGGACAGCATGAAGAAGGAAGACACCATGTCCAAGGATGGCATGAAGAAAGATACGATGTCGAAGGATGGTATGAAGAAAGACACCATGTCGAAGGACGGCATGAAAAAAGACGAGATGAAGAAGTAACTTCATCTCGTCTTTTGCTTTTCTGCAGGCTCGCTCGCGCCGGGCGGGCCTGTTTCGTCGCGGGACGTGTCGGCCGCGTTATTTCTTCGCCTTGCGCGCGGCATAGCGCGCGTCGCGAGCTGCCTTCTGCTGAGCCTTCAGCTCGGCTTCCGCAGCCTCTTTTTCGGCCTGCAGGCGGCGGGCTTCCGCGGCTGCCTGGGCTGCGAGTTCGGCCTCGCGGGCTAGCTTTTCAACCCGGGCGGCCTCGCGCTGCTTCTGCGCCTCGGCGCGCGCGGCGGCTTGCGCCTGCCGCTCGGCAGCCTTTTTCAACACGGCGGGATCGTCAGGCCCCGGCTTGGCTTTGAATTTTTCGACGATGTTCTTCCTGGCGTTCTGCGCGGCGGCCTGCCGGTCCGCAAAACTCGGTTCCTTAAAACCCATACGGTCGATGTCTTTCTGTTCGATGGTGTGTCGGGCAGCTTGTAGCAGATTTCCGGCTCCTGTCAGGGGGGGCCCGGCGTTGCTGACACAAAATGGATCGCATGGCGTTGAATCCCGGGGCTGGCGGAAGAGGGTTCCAGGGTGCCAAACTCCAACGGAAGGAAGAAACGATGAAAAAGATCATTGTCATCACGATTTGCACACTCGCGTTGACGGTGTCCGCGGCCAGTGCGAAGCAGAAAAAGCGCCATGCCGCGACACAACCTGCAGCCACCGAGGTGTCGCGTCCGCCAACCAGCGGCAACCCCTATGCCGGCGGCGGACTAAGCGGCGCGAACCAGGCGACAAACAACCCCAAAGCCAGCAATGAAATCGGTGGCGGAATGTAGGCTGTCGCGACCTGCTTGAGCACCCTCCAGAGGGCTGAAGCTGTTCGGGGAGATTGGCGATCCCAGCAGGATTCGAACCTGCAACCCACGGAGTAGAAATCCGTTACTCTATCCAGTTGAGCTATGGGACCGTTGCGGTCTTCATACCACCGCGATCGTGAAAAAACCGCCACCCGACGGTGAAATTTCCGAACCTTTTCCCGCTTCCGCCCGACAAACCGGCGGGGTGTACCCAAGGGCCTGCATTGCCTTTCGGGTCTCCCGACCTAAAGTCTTGTCTTTGCCAGGTCAATAACTTGGTGCGCCGTCGCGCGCCCGTCCGTGCGCGGCTGTCGCGCAGAATCTTTCGACCCGGTATCGGTACGACCATGAGTCCGTCACGATTCGCGCATTGTCTATATTCAAGGCGGCCCACGCTCGCCGGCAGGGAGTTTTCATCATGATTGGTCTGGTTCGCGCCATTTCGGTTTGCGCCGCGCTGGCGCTTGGCCTCAGCTCAGTGCACGCCGCCGACAAGGCGTTCAAGCGGGACGATCTGGCTGACTCGGCCATCCGGCTCGAGGCCCAGATCAAGACCGAGGCCGGGATCATCAACAAAACGGCGGCGACGCTGAAATCCGATACCGACGCCGCCTTCAAGCGCAGCGACCTGCGCGGCGCGCTGGTTCTGCTGGGACAGACGGCCGCCGTCGCCCCGGAGGACAGCGGCAACTGGCTGCGGCTGGCGAAGACCGTCTTCCAGATCCGCCCCTCGGACAACCGGGAGCGGACCTTCTTCCATGAGCGCGCATCCACGGCGGCCTACATTGCCTATCAACGCGCCGCGAACGCGGGCGAGGAAGCAGACGCACTGGCGGTGCTGGGCAGCGCACTGGCCGAGCGCAAACTCTGGCGTCCGGCGCTCGATGCGCTGCGCCTGTCGCTCGATCAGAAGGAGGTTGCGGACGTCCGCGGCCAGTACGAAAAACTGCGTGATGAAAAGGGCTTCCGGCTGCTGGATTACAGCGTGGATTCGGATTCGGCGTCGCCGCGCGCCTGCTTTCAGTTCTCGGAAGACCTCGCCAAGCGGGTGGACTTCAACCCGTTCGTGGCGCTTGCGGGCACCGACAGCCCGGCGCTGACATCAGAAGAGAAACAGCTTTGCGTCGAGGGCCTCAAGCACGGCGAGCGCTACACCATCAACCTGCGGGCCGGCCTGCCGTCGACCGTGAAGGAGACGCTGCCGAAGTCTGCCGAGTTCAACATCTATGTCCGTGACCGCAAGCCGTTCGTGCGCTTCACGGGCCGTGCCTATGTGCTGCCGCGCACCGGCCAGCGCGGCATCCCGCTGGTCAGCGTCAACACGCCGTCGGTGTCGGTGAACATTTTCCGCATCGGCGACCGCAACCTGATCAACGCGGTGCTCGGCAGCGACTTCCAGCGCAGCCTGTCGCGCTATGAGCTGTCTGACCTCGGCAACGAGAAGGGCGTCAAGGTCTGGACCGGCGAGGTCGCCACCGCGCAGACCCTGAACGCCGATGTCGTCACCGCATTCCCGGTCGATCAGGCTGTGGGTGAAATGCAGCCCGGCGTCTATGTGATGACGGCTGCGGCGAAGGGGCCGGGCTCGTCCGGCGACGACGATTCAGGTCAGCTTGCGACCCAGTGGTTCATCGTCTCCGACATGGGCCTCACGGCATATTCCGGCAATGACGGCGTCCATGTGTTCGTCAACTCGCTGGCGTCCACCGAGCCGACGCCCGGTGCGGAAGTCCGGCTGGTGTCGCGCAGCAACGAAGTGCTGGCCACCCGCAAGACTGACAGTGCGGGCCATGTGCTGTTCGAGGCAGGGCTGGCGCGGGGCGAGGACGGTTTGTCGCCCGCGCTGCTGTCGGTCTCCGGCGACAAGGGCGACTACGCTTTCCTCAGTCTCAAATCCAATGCGTTCGATCTGTCCGATCGCGGCGTCTCTGGGCGCACGGTGCCGGCAGGCCCGGACGCCTTCGTCTATGCAGAGCGCGGCGTCTACCGCTCCGGCGAGACGGTCTATCTCACGGCGCTGCTGCGCGATGGCAAGGGCAACGGCGTGACGGGTACACCGCTGACGCTGGTGGTCGAGCGCCCCGATGGCGTGGAATTCCGCCGATCTGTTGTGCCGGATCAGGGCGCGGGCGGCCGCAGCCTGACCCTGCCGCTGAATTCGGCAGTGCCGACCGGCACCTGGCGGGTCCGTGCCTTCACCGATCCGAAAGCGCCATCGGTCGGCGAAACCACCTTCATGGTCGAGGATTACGTCGCTGATCGGATCGAATTCTCGTTAATTTCCAAGGCAAAGCAGATCAAGGCTGAACTTCCTGCAGAACTTGAAGTGGATGGCCGCTTCCTCTACGGCGCACCCGCGTCAGGTCTGGCGCTCGAAGGCGACATGCTGGTCGCCCCGGCTTCGGATCGTCCGGGCTTTGCCGGCTACAAGTTCGGCGTCGCCGACGAGGAAACCTCCAGCAACGAGCGCACGCCGCTGGAAAACCTCCCGGAAGCCGACGCCAACGGCAAGGCGACCTTCAAGGTCAGCCTGCCGAAGCCCCCATCCTCGACCCACCCGCAGGAAGCGCAGATCTTCGTCCGCATGGTGGAAACCGGCGGCCGCGCGGTCGAGCGCAAGCTGACGATTCCGGTCGCGCCGAACGATGCGATGATCGGCGTGAAGCCGCTGTTCGCCGACAAGAACGTCGCCGAGGGCGATCCCGCAAACTTCGATGTTGTGTTTGCAGCGCCCGACGGCAAGTCACTCGCGCGCAGCGGGCTGCGTTATGAATTGCTGAAGCTCGAGTCCCGCTATCAGTGGTACCGGCAGGGTTCGTCCTGGGATTACGAGCCGGTGAAATCCACCAAGCGCGTGGCGGACGGCGACGTGACCATCGCCGCCGACAAGCCCGCACGCATCACGGTTGCGCCACAGCCGGGCCGTTATCGGCTCGACGTGAAATCGACCGAGCAGGATGGACCGTTGACCTCGGTGCAGTTCGATGTCGGCTGGTACTCTGATGGCAGCGCCGACACGCCGGACCTGCTGGAAACGTCCATCGACAAGCCGGAATACAAGTCCGGCGACACCATGGTGGTGTCCGTCAACGCGCGCACCGCGGGCAAGCTGACCATCAACGTCCTCGGTGATCGTCTGCTGACCACGCAGTCCACCGACATCAAGGAAGGCCAGAACAAGATCAACATTGCCGTTGGCAAGGATTGGGGCACCGGCGCCTATGTGGTGGCGACGTTGCGCCGTCCGCTCGACGCCGCTGCCCAGCGCATGCCGGGCCGCGCCATCGGCCTGAAGTGGTTCGGCATCGACAAGGCGGATCGCACGCTCAAAGTGAGTTTGACCCCGCCGGCGCTGGTGCGTCCGGGCACGGCGCTCAAGCTGCCGGTGAAGATCGAAGGGCTGAGCCGCGGCGAAGACGCCAAGATCGTTGTCGCCGCCGTTGACGTCGGCATTCTCAACCTGACCAACTACAAGCCGCCTGCGCCGGACGACTACTATCTCGGCCAGCGCCGCATGACATCCGAAATCCGCGACCTCTATGGGCAGTTGATCGACGGTATGCAGGGCACACGCGGCCAGATCCGCACCGGCGGTGACGGCGCTGCCGCTGAGTTGCAGGGCAGTCCTCCGACGCAGAAGCCGCTGGCGCTGTATTCGGGCATCGTCACGGTCGGCGCGAACGGCACGGCGGAAGTCTCCTTCGACATTCCGGAGTTTGCCGGCACCGCGCGCATCATGGCGGTCGGCTGGACGGCAACGAAGGTCGGCCGCGCCAACACCGACGTAACGGTGCGCGATCCGGTTGTGCTGACGGCTACGCTGCCGCGCTTCCTGCTCAGCGGCGATCGCGGCACCATGAATCTCGATCTCGACAATGTCGAAGGTGCAGCAGGCGATTACGTCATCAGCGTCAAGACGTCGGGTCCGGTGAAACTCACCGGCAACCCGGCGACCACCATGCGGCTGGCTGCCAAGCAGCGCAGCACCGTCGCGCTCGCTATCGATGCGGCGGGCGGCGCAGGGCAGGCGGCGCTTGACGTCGACATCAAGGGGCCGAACGGGCTGACGCTGGCGCGCCACTATGCGCTCGACGTCAAGGCGGCGACGCAGATCCTCGCGCGCCGCTCGGTCCGGACGCTGGCGAAGGGTGAAAGTCTCACCCTCACATCCGACATGTTTTCCGATCTCGTGCAGGGCACGGGCGGAGTTCAGCTCTCGGTCGGCCTTTCCACCGCGCTTGATGCCGCGACCATCCTCAAGGCGCTGGACCGCTATCCGTTCGGATGCTCCGAGCAGATCACCAGCCGTGCGATGCCGCTGCTCTACGTGAACGATCTTGCGGCCGAGAACCATCTGGCGATGGATATGGCGGTCGATCAGCGCATCAAGGACGCCATTGATCGCCTTCTTGCACGACAAGGCTCGAACGGTTCGTTCGGTCTGTGGTCGGCTGGCGGCGACGACGCCTGGCTCGATGCCTACGTCACCGATTTCCTGACGCGGGCGCGCGAAAAGGGATTTGCGGTGCCGGATATCCTGTTCAGGACGGCGCTGGATCGTATCCGCAACTCGGTGGTCAATGCCGACGAGCCGGAGAAGGACGGCGGCCGCGATCTCGCGTACGGCCTTTATGTGCTGGCGAAGAACGGCACCGCGCCGATCGGCGACCTGCGCTATCTGGCCGACACCAAGCTGAACAACATCGCCACGCCGATCGCCAAGGCACAGCTTGCCGCGGCGCTGGCGCTGGTGGGTGACCGCGCACGCGCCGAACGCGTGTATGCGGCGGCGGTGAACAGTCTTGCGCCGAAGCCTGCGCTTGAGTTCGGCCGTATGGACTATGGCTCATCGCTGCGCGACGCGGCGGCATTGGTGTCGCTCGCCAGCGAAGGCAGCGCACCAAAGGCAACGCTAAGCCTCGCGGTCGAGCGGGTCGAGGCCGCGCGCGGTCTAACGCCTTACACCTCGACGCAGGAAAACGCCTGGCTGGTGCTGGCCTCGCGGGCGCTGGCAAAGGAGGCGAACAGCCTCGCGGTGACCGTGAACGGCGAAGTCGCGAAGAACGCGGTCTACCGCAACTATCGCAGCGCAGACGTTGCGGCGAAGCCGATCACCATTACCAACAGCGGTGAGACCCCGGTGCAGGCGGTGGTTTCGGTCACCGGCGCGCCGGTCACGCCGGAACCTGCGGCGTCAAACGGCTTCAAGATCGAGCGCAATTTCTTCACGCTCGACGGCAAGGCCGCCGATCCGTCGAAGGCGAAGCAGAACGACCGCTTCGCCGTCGTGCTCAAGGTCACCGAAGCCAAGCCGGAGTTCGGCCGCATCATGGTGGTCGATTATCTCCCCGCCGGTCTGGAGATCGACAATCCGAAGCTGGTGTCGTCCGGCGATTCCGGAACGCTCGACTGGATCGAGGACGGCGAGGAGCCGGAGAACACCGAATTCCGCGACGACCGCTTCAGCGCGGCCATCGAACGCGAGGCGAAGGACGACGCCGTGTTCACGGTCGCCTACATCGTGCGCGCGGTCTCGCCCGGCAAGTACGTGCTGCCGCAGGCCTATGTCGAGGACATGTACAATCCCTCGCGCTACGGCCGCACCGGCACCGGAACAGTCGAGGTGCGTTCGGCGAAATGAAGGGGTGTATGCGATGACGCGAGGCCCTTGGTTCCTGCTGCTGTCTTTGACGATCGCGCTTGCGATTACTCATGGATCGCTTTGGGCACGAAATATAAGGCCGTCGAAAAGAGTTGGACTTTGGGACAGACTTAGCTGGGAGGTTTTTCCGAAAGACGAGCAAACTAAAGAATACCTGCGGAAGCGCTTCCAAACGGCCGTCTTGGTACTCCCGACGACCGTCGTTGTCCTGTATTTGCTCTCCGAAATGTACGCCGAATGAGCGACGACACACCAGCCACACCACACACGCCGCGTTCGCGGCGCTGGCGGCGGGGCAGGACCGCTGCACTGGCCATCGGCGCGCTGAGCGCGATTGCCGTTGCAGCGGGTGCGCTCTGGGTCGCCTCACTCCCACCGCTGCCGTTCGCGGATGCGCGGAAAATCTCCACCACGATCGTTGACCGCAACGGTAAGCTGCTGCGTGCATTTGCGATGGCCGATGGACGATGGCGGTTGCAGGCCCACGCAAGGGACGTCGATCCGGGCTATGTGAACCTGCTGCTGAATTACGAGGACAAGCGCTTCCGTTCGCACATCGGCGTCGATCCGCTGGCGATAGGGCGTGCCGCGGTTCAACTGGCGACACGCGGGCACATCGTGTCCGGCGGTTCGACCATCACCATGCAGGTGGCGCGGCTGATGGAGCCGCGGCAGGAGCGTTCGATCTCGGCCAAGCTGCGCCAGATGGTGCGCGCCGTAGAACTCGAGCGGAAGCTCAGCAAGGACGAGATCCTCGATCTCTATCTGACGCTCGCGCCGTTCGGCGGCAATCTTGAAGGCGTGCGCGCGGCATCGTTTGCTTATTTCGGCAAGGAGCCGAAGCGATTGTCGCTGGCGGAATCCGCGCTACTGGTGGCGCTGCCGCAGTCGCCGGAAACGCGGCGGCTCGACCGTTATCCCGATACGGCCCGTGCCGCACGCGATCGTGTCCTGTCGCGGATGGTCGCGGACGGCCGCGTCTCCGCCAACGATGCGGTTCATGCGACACGCGAGATCGTGCCGCGCCTGCGCAAGCCGATGCCTTTGCTCGCGCCGCATTCGACCGACCAGTCGCTCGCGATCATGAAGGACACGCCGCTGATTCAGCTCACGCTGGATTCCGGAATTCAGAAAGCGCTGGAGTCGCTGGCGCGGGATCGCGCCATCGCGCTGGGTCCGGATGTGTCGGTCGGCATTCTCGCCGTCGATAACGAGAGCGGCGATGTGCTGGCGCATGTCGGATCATCCGATTACTTCGACACCAAGCGTGCAGGGCAGGTGGATATGACGCGGGCGGTGCGCTCGCCCGGCTCGACGCTCAAGCCTTTCATTTACGGCCTCGCGTTCGAGGACGGCTTTGTGCATCCCGAAAGCCTGATCGAGGACCGGCCGATCCGCTATGGCAGCTACGCGCCGGAAAACTTCGATATGACCTTTCAGGGCACCGTCACCGTGCGGAAGGCCTTGCAGATGTCGCTCAACGTTCCGGCCATCGCATTGCTGGATCGCATTGGCTCGAACCGGCTGACGGCGCGGATCAAGCAGGCCGGCGCGAACCTGATCCTGCCCAAGGACGAAACACCCGGCCTCGCCATGGGCCTCGGCGGTGTTGGCGTCACGCTGAATGACCTCGTTCGCCTCTACTCGGGATTTCCCCGGTTGGGCGAGACCATGCCGTTGCGGGAAATCGTGCGGCCGGACGACGCAGCCGAGCCCGAGACACGGCGGCTGCTTGATCCATCTGCGGCATGGCTGGTCGGTAACGTGCTGATGGGCACGCCGCCGCCGGACAACGCGCCGCATAACCGGCTCGCGTTTAAAACGGGTACCAGCTACGGCTACCGCGATGCCTGGTCGGTCGGCTTCGATGGCCGCATGACCATCGGTGTCTGGGTCGGCCGCCCGGACGGCGCGCCGGTTCCAGGGCTGACGGGACGCACCGCCGCGGCTCCGATCCTGTTCGATGCCTTTGCGCGGACCGGCAAGCTGCCGATGGCGCTGCCGAAAGCCCCGAAAGGGACGCTGATGGCGAGCAACGCCAAGTTGCCGCTGCCGCTGCGGCGCTTTCGTCCGTCAGGCGACTTCGTCCGGACCGGCAGCGAACAGGCGCTGCGCATCCAGTTCCCTCTGAACGGCT
>CDFE01037224.1:0-28197 GCA_000826465.1 Acanthamoeba mauritaniensis | reverse complement strand
GAGCCGGGCGCGCAGTTTCTGCTGGCATGGCTGCTGCCGGCGTGGATCGTTTTCGAACTCGTGATCACCAAGCTGCCGCATTATGTGCTGCCGCTCTATCCGGCGATTGGAATCCTGATCATTGGCGCGCTCGAACGTAAGGTGCTGGCGCGGGGTGCATGGATCGTGCGCGGAACATCGTGGTGGTTTGTTCTGCCACTGATCATGAGCGTGGCGTCGATCATCGGCGCGATGACGCTGTTGCGCCAGCCGGAATTTCTGGCGTGGCCGTTCGCGGCCGGCGCATTGATCTTCGGGCTGTTTGCCTGGTGGATGTATGACGACCATCGTGCCGAGCGTTCGCTGTTGAACGCGGTCGGGGCATCGTGGTTTCTCGCAGTCTGCATTTACGGCGTTGTCGTGCCGTCGCTCGCGCCCCTGTTTCCAAGCGTTCAGGTTGCGCGCGCATTGCGCAACGTCGAATGCGTCGGCCCGGCAGCTGCCGCGGCAGGTTTTCACGAGCCAAGCCTTGTATTCATGGTCGGCACATCGACGGTATTGACCAACGGTTCGGGCGCCGCCGACTTCCTGCTGCAGGGAAGCTGCCGGTTTGCGCTGGTCGAATGGCGCGAGGAGCGCGCCTTCGCGCAGCGGGCCGAGACGATTGGCCTGCGCTACAACGTAGCAGCGCGCATCGACGGCTATAACTTCTCGCAAGGCCGCGCGATCTCGATCGCCGTGTTCCGCTCGGAAGGGACCGAATAGGATGGCAACCGAAATCAGCGGCCGCCATCCGGTCAACTACGTGGCCGGTGTTGGCTCAGTCGCGTGGCAGTCTGTTGCTCGCCTCGTGCGTGCACCATCCCATTCGCGGCGTGCTGAAGCTCGCCGCGCGCTCGCCCTGCGATGGCTGGGGCTTGCGGCGCTGACGGCGCTCACCATCGGAGTTCTGATGGTGGCCGCCGACGTCGCCGCCATCAAGCTGATGCCGGCGCGGGGAACAGTCGGCCTCTGGCCGTTGCGGATATTCACTGATTTTGGGAAATCGACTTACGTCCTGTGGACACTGGCGGGCGGACTCCTTGTGATTTTGCTGATCATGCCGCGGCTGACGGGACTGTCGCGGCAAGTCCTGATCGCGTTCGGCGTTCGCATTCAGTACATCTTTCTTTCGGTCGCGATCGCTGTTCTGTGCACGGAAGTTCTCAAGTACATCATCGGCCGAAGCAGACCGTTTGTCGGCGGCGAAGCCAACGCATTTTTCTTCCAGCATTTCTCTGGCAATCCTGCCTTTGAAAGCCTGCCGTCCGGCCACGCGACCACGGCTTTCGCTCTGGCCTTTGCGGTCTCGGCGGTCTGGCGAAAAGCGACGCTCGTCATGCTCGTCTATGCCGTGCTGATCTGCATCAGCCGCGTGATCCTGCTCGCCCATCACCCGAGCGATGTCGTCGGCGGTGCCTTGATGGGCGTTATCGGCGCGATGTTCGTCCGCTACTGGTTCGCGGCCCGCCGTCTCGGGTTCTCGATCGGCCGGGACGGCTCAATTGAACCCCTGCCGGGACCGTCCTGGGCCTCCCTGAAAAGGGTTGCCCGCGAGGCGTTCGCACCATAAGAAGCGGTCGCCCGGTGCGGCTATTTGGCCACATTTTCGGGCTTTCGGACCAATCGGCACATGAGCGATCAACCAGCCAACTCCGGCCTGCCGGCCCCCGACGTATCGATTGTGGTTCCAGTCCGCAACGAACAGGACAACGTCGCGCCGCTGATCGCCGAGATCGCTGCGGCGCTCGATGGCCGCTGGGCCTATGAAATCATCTACGTCAACGATGGCTCGACGGACGCGACCGGCGAACGGCTTGCCGCAGAAATGAAGGCGCGAAACAACGTGCGCCAGATCCGCCATGCGGCTTCCAGCGGGCAGTCGGCTGCGGTGCGCACCGGCATTCGCGCGGCGCGTGGAAAGATCGTCGCCACGCTCGACGGCGACGGGCAGAACAATCCGGCATTCCTTCCGGCTTTGATCGAGGCGCTCGAGAAGGGCGGCGACAAGGTCGGGCTTGCAGCGGGCCAGCGCGTCGGGCGCAAGGACACCGGCTTCAAGAAATTTCAGTCTCGCACCGCCAACGGCGTGCGTAATGCGATCCTGCATGATGGTACGCGCGATACCGGCTGCGGATTAAAGGCGCTGCGCCGTGACGTGTTCCTCGCCCTGCCATATTTCGATGGTCTGCATCGTTTTCTGCCGGCGCTGGTGCGGCGAGAGGGTTACGACATCGTCTACGTCGATGTGATCGACCGTCCGCGCCATTCCGGTGTTTCGAACTACGGTTTCTTCGATCGGCTCTGGATCGGAATCATGGATCTCGCGGGCGTGTGGTGGCTGATCCGCCGCAAGAAATCCACGCCGGTTGCGACGGAGGTGACGTGATGCTGATTCAGTTCGGTCAGGATCTTGGCAATTATCTCTACGATGTGTTCGTCGCGAAGTTCGACTTCTGGCTCGCGTTCGGTCTGATCGCGCAATTGCTGTTCACCGCACGCTTTCTCGTGCAGTGGATTTCGAGCGAGCGCGCTGGCCAGAGTGTCGTGCCGATGGCGTTCTGGTTCTTCTCGATGGGCGGCGGATTGATGACGCTGGTCTATGGCATCGCCAAGCGCGAGCCGGTGATTATCCTGGGGCAGGGACTCGCGACCATCATCTACATCCGCAACATCATGCTGATCCTCAAGAACCGCGGTTCGGGCTCGAAGGTCGAGAAGAACTGAGGTTATTGCGGATACGCCGTCATCCTGAGGTGCCGTAGCGAAGCGGAGGCCTCGAAGGGCGACGGCGAGGTCGCGGACAGTGATCCTTCGAGGCTCGCAAGCGCTCGCACCTCAGGATGACGACGCAGCGCTGATGCGGATTATTTCGCTGCCGCGTTGAATGCATCGAAGCCGCGCGCCAGATCGGATTTCAGATCATCCAGATTCTCGAGGCCGATGTGGAAACGCAGCGTCGGGCCGCCCGGATTCCATGTCGTTGCCGTCCGATATGACGAGCAGTCGAACGGGATCACGAGGCTCTCGAATCCGCCCCACGAATAGCCCATGCCGAACAGCGTGACGGTGTCGAGGAACGCATCGACCGCCTGTTTCGACGCAGGCTTCAGCACGATGCTGAACAGACCCGTCGCGCCGGTGAAATCGCGTTTCCAGATCGCATGCCCGGGATCGGTTTCGAGCGCCGGGTGAATGACGCGAAGAACTTCGGGACGCGCCGCGAACCAGCGCGCCATGTCGAGACCGGCCTGCTGGTGATGAGCGAGACGCACGGCCAATGTCCGGAGCCCGCGCAGGGCGAGAAACACATCGTCAGGTCCGGCGCATACGCCGAGCAGCCGGATCGCTTCGGTGATCAGAGGCCACGTCTTCGTGTTGGCGGAAATGGTCCCGAACATGATGTCGGAGTGGCCGCCGATATATTTCGTCCCGGCCTGGATGCTGATATCGACGCCCTGGTCGAGCGACCGATGATACAGCGGTGTTGCCCAGGTGTTATCGTCGACGACCAGCGCGCCCTTGGCATGAGCGACGGCCGCGATGGCCGGAATATCCGGCATCTCGAATGACTGAGAACCTGGCGCTTCGACAAGGACCGCACGGGTGTTGGACTTGAACAGCTTCTCGATGCCCGCGCCAATCAGTGGATCGAAGTAGGTAGTCTCGATGCCGTAGCGCTTGAGCAGCGTGTCACAGAAATTCCGGGTCGGACGGTATGCGCTGTCGATAACGAGTAAATGATCGCCGGCCTTGAGAATCGCCAACAGCGCTGTGGAAATCGCCGCAACGCCGGATGGCGCGATTCCCACGCCGGCACAGTTCGGTCCTTCGAGCGCCATCAGGGCCTGCTGGAGCGCCTTTGTGGTCGGCGTCCCGTGGCGGCCGTATTGAAACTCTCCGCGATGCGCGTGGAGGTCTTCGGCGGTCGGGTAAAGCACCGTTGAACCGCGCACGATGGGCGGATTGATGAAACCCTTTTGCGCAATGGTATCGCGGCCGGACGTTACCAGTTCGGTCTGTGGATCGAGCGGTGCGGAAGGTCGATCGTCTTTTCGGGAAATCATGTGATGTTCACTTGTGGAAGACATCTTGCCGCAGCGTTGCTCGACAATGACCAATACGCTGCCTATGAGTAGTATGCTCAGTAAGCTGACCGTGACGGCCGACGTCAACCCCTTGACCCGTCTCGCTCGGCGTTCTGTTATGCAGACCAGATATTTAGCTGGGTTTCGCACGCATCAGCAGGATCGTTTTGCCTCGCGCGACGTTGTCCGTCGCCAGCGCCGAACCATCGGGAAAGGTCTTTCTATGAAACGGGTCTCGTTCGCTCTTATTTCGGCTCTCACGGCATTTGCCGTCCAACCCGCCCTTGCTCAGGCGCAGGACAAGCCCAAGGACCGCGGGACGCTGCAGGGCGTGAAGGACCGGGGCAGCCTGTCCTGCGGTGTCAGCCAGGGATTGCCCGGTTTCTCATCGCCGGATGACAAGGGCAACTGGACCGGTCTCGATGTCGATGTGTGCCGCGCGCTCGCTGCGGCGATTTTCAATGATTCGACCAAAGTGAAATTCGTGCCGCTGTCCGCGAAAGACCGCTTCACGGCGCTCCAGTCGGGTGAGATTGATGTGCTGTCGCGCAACTCGACCTGGACGCTGTCGCGCGACACGTCGCTGGGCCTGAACTACACCGGCATTTCCTACTACGACGGGCAGGGTTTCATGATCCGCAAGTCGCTCAAGGTGAATTCCGCGCTCGAACTGAACAGCGCGTCGATCTGCGTTCAGACCGGCACGACCAATGAGCAGAACGTCTCGGACTACTTCAAGGGCAACAATATGAAGTACGAGCTGATCGCGTTCGGCACCGCGGACGAGACATTGAAGGCTTACGAATCGGGCCGTTGCGATGTGTTCACGTCCGACGTCTCGCAGCTGTATGCCGAGCGTCTCAAGCTCGCCGCGCCGAACGACCACGCCGTCCTGCCGGAAGTGATTTCCAAGGAGCCGCTCGGTCCCGTGGTGCGTCACGGCGACGACCAGTGGTTCGATATCGTGAAGTGGACGTTGTTCGCGATGATCAATGCCGAGGAATATGCCGTCACGCAAAAGAACGTCGATGAAATGGCGAAGTCGAACAAGCCCGAGCTGAAGCGGATTTTCGGCACCGACGGCAACCTCGGCGAGCAACTTGGCCTGACCAAGGATTGGGTGACGCGCATTATCAAGGCGACCGGTAACTACGGTGAATCCTTCGATCGCAATGTTGGCGCCGGCTCGAAGCTCGGAATCGCGCGGGGGTTGAACAAGCTCTGGAATCAGGGCGGGCTGCAGTACGCACCGCCCATTCGCTAAACCTTGCCGGACGCGGCAATGGCTAACGAACCCCGCAAGCCCCCACTGCAACTGGTTGCACGGCTTCGCCGTGCGCTGGGCGGCCAGGCGGGGTGGGGCGGCGTGGTCGTACAGGTTCTGTTCGTCGCAGTCGTCGTCTGGATCGGTTACGAAATTTTCGAGAATGCGCGGACCAACCTTCAAGCCCAGCGGATCGCGTCCGGTTTCGGATTCATGTCCAACACGGCGGGCTTCGCCGTCAGTCAGGCGCTGATCCCGTTTACCGAAGGCGACACTTACGCGCGGGTGTTTGTTGTCGGCCTGCTGAATACGCTGCTGGTGTCGATCATCGGAATCGTGATCGCAACCATCATCGGTGTGCTCGTTGCCTTGGGACGCCTGTCGCCGAACTGGCTGCTGGCGCGGATTTCCGGCGGCTATGTCGAGGTGATCCGCAACCTGCCGCTGCTGTTCCAGATCCTGTTCTGGTATCTGGCCGTGCTGGCGACGCTGCCAAGTCCGCGCCAGAGCATCTCGCTGTTCGGCAGCGTGTTTCTGAGTAATCGCGGACTGATCGTTCCCGATCCTGTTCCACAGCCATCGTTTGGCGTCTTTGTCGTTGCCATTGCAATCGGTATCGTCGCGTCGCTTGCGATGCGCGCCTACGCACGCCGCCAGTTGTTCGCCGCCGGAGAGAAGCTCACGATCTGGCCGTTTGTCGTGGCCATGCTGATCGGGTTGCCCGCGCTGGCCGTGGCGATCTTTGGCGCGCCTGTCACGTTCGACATGCCGCAACTGAAGGGCTTCAACTTCGCTGGCGGCGCGAAGGTTCTGCCGGAATTCGCGGCGCTGACTATCGCCCTGTCGACCTATACCGCCGCGTTCATCGCTGAAATCGTCCGCGCCGGTTTGCAATCCGTGCCGAAGGGGCAGATGGAAGCGGGCGCGTCGCTTGGTCTGTCGCGGGGAGAGACACTGCGGCTGATTATCATTCCGCAGGCGATGCGCGTGATCCTGCCGCCGCTGACCAACCAGTATCTCAATCTGACCAAGAACTCGTCGCTCGCGGTCGCGATCGGTTACCCCGATCTGTTCTCGGTCTTCGCCGGTACTGCATTGAGCCAGACCGGGCAGGCTGTCGAGATCATCGCGCTGACCATGGGCGTCTATCTGCTGATCTCGCTGGTCACGAGCGCGATCATGAGTTTCTACGGCTGGCGTCTGAACCGGAGCCTTGCCGCATGACCAAGCAGGCAGCCTTCGTCCGGCAGGACATCGTCGCACCGCGCCGCGCTCCGGTCAGGACCACGGGNTCGGCTTCGCACGCGAGCGGCTGTTCAACTCGCCGCTCAACATCATGATCACATTGATCGGCGCAGCGTTGCTGTGGCTGACCCTCGTCCCTGTCGTGAGGTTCATGCTGATCGATGCCGTTTGGCAGGGCAGCGATCGAAACGCCTGCCTCGAGTCGAACGTGGGGCGCGTGGTCGGCGCGTGCTGGCCGTTCATTCAGGCGAAGCTCGATCAGTTCATCTACGGCTTCTATCCCGAGGACGAACGCTGGCGGGTTAATCTCACATTTGCACTCGGTGCGTTGCTGCTTCTGCCGCTTCTGATTCCGCGCGCGCCAGCGAAAGCGCTCAACTCCGGGCTGTTCTTCGCGGCCTATCCCGCGATCGGATTCTTTCTGTTGCGCGGCGGCGGCCTGAAGGGCTTCGCGGTGCATTGGGTCGCCGATCTTGGATCGGGATTCGCGTCCAGCCTTGTCGACGCGGGCACCCGGTTTGCAGAGGCCGGGGCTACGATGAGCCGCGGCTGGTTAAGCCAGCCAATCGCGTTGCTGGGCGAGGCGATTGCCTGGCTGGGGCGAGGGCTTGGCTGGCTGGTGTGGCCGCTGGAGTGGCTGCGCGATTATACCGAGCGGTTCCATTCGCCGCTGTGGGCGGATCTGACTGCAACCACCGTCATCGTATCCTTGCTTGTGTTTTTCTTCAGCGGCGGACTTCGCAACGGCTGGCGAGCCCTGTTTCGCAGCATTGCGATCTTTGTCGGTATCGCCATCGTCATAAAGGTGATGCGCCTTGATCAGGGCGGCCTGCCGATCGTCGACACACGGTCGTGGGGCGGTCTGCTTGTGACGCTTGTTGTATCTGTCACCGGAATTGCCGCGTCGATGCCGGTCGGCATCTTGCTTGCGCTCGGCCGCCGCTCAACCATTCCGCTGATCCGCGTGTTCTCGATCGCTTTCATCGAATTCTGGCGCGGCGTGCCGCTGATCACCGTGCTGTTCTTTGCGACATACATGCTTCCGCTGTTCCTGCCGGGCAACTTCACGGTCGATGGTCTGGTGCGCGTGCTGATCGGCATCGCGCTGTTTGCCGGCGCGTACAACGCGGAAGTCATCCGCGGCGGCTTGCAGGCTGTTCCGCGCGGACAACCGGAAGCGGCGAATGCGCTCGGCCTGTCGTACTGGAAAACCACCGGCCTGATTGTGATGCCGCAGGCGCTGCGGAATGTCATTCCGGCTCTGGTCAACAGCTTTATCGCGCTGTTCAAGGACACGACGCTGGTGCTGATTGTGGCGATCTTCGATCTGCTTGGTCAGTTGCGCGCATCCTTCGCCGATCCGAACTGGGCGACGCCCACAACACTGTTCACCGGCTTTGCGTTCACCGGAATGATCTACTTCGTGTTCTGCTTTGGAATGTCGCGTTACTCGCTGTTTGTGGAACGCCGCCTGAACGTTCACAAGAATGTCTGAGATGAAATCATGACCGCAGATCCCATTGTCAGCATCTCGGGCCTCAACAAGTGGTTCGGTGACTTCCACGTGCTGCGCGACATCGACATGATCGTCGGCCGCGGCGAACGCATCGTGGTTTGCGGGCCGTCGGGCTCCGGCAAGTCGACGCTGATCCGTTGCATCAATGCGCTGGAGGAGTTTCAGGAAGGCCGCATCGTCATCGATGGTATCGAACTGGGGCCAAACCTGCGCCGCGTCGACGACGTGCGCCGCGAGGTCGGCATGGTGTTCCAGAGCTTCAATCTGTTTCCGCACCTGACCGTGCTGGAAAACTGCACGCTGGCGCCGATCTGGGTCCGCAACATTCCGAAGAAAGATGCGGAAGCCGCAGCGATGAAATATCTCGAGCGCGTGCGGATACCCGACAAGGCCGACAAGTATCCCGGCCAGATTTCAGGCGGGCAGCAGCAGCGCGTGGCGATTGCCCGTGCGCTGACCATGAATCCGAAAGTGATGCTGTTCGACGAGCCAACCTCCGCGCTCGATCCGGAGATGGTCAAGGAGGTGCTCGACACCATGGTCGATCTCGCCAAGGAGGGGATGACCATGCTGGTGGTCACCCACGAAATGGGCTTCGCGCGCGAGGTCGCCGACCGCGTCGTGTTTATGGATGCCGGTCAGATCGTCGAAGCCAACACGCCGGACCAGTTCTTCTCACATCCGCAGCATGCGCGGACCAAGCTGTTCCTCAGCCAGATCTTGCGGTGACTATCTTTACCTCTCCCCCGCATGCGGGGAGAGGTAAAGTCAGGATCGCTTTCGCTCGCAAATGACGGAGAAAACTACACCTTCTCGAACGGCGGCTTGATCGTGCTCTTGCGTTCAAGCCACGCTGGCACCGGCAGATTCTTCGAGCGCAGGAAGTCCGGGTTGAACAGCTTCGACTGATACCGCGTGCCGTAGTCGGCAAGAACGGTCACGATGGTGTGGCCAGGGCCAAGATCCTTCGCGAGACGGATGGCGCCAGCGATATTGATGCCGGACGAGCCGCCAACGCAGATGCCTTCATGTTCGAGCAGGTCGAACACGATCGGCACCGCTTCCGCGTCTTCGATCAGATAGGCCTTGTCGACCTTGACGCCCTCGATGACCGGGGTGACGCGCCCGAGGCCGATGCCTTCGGTCACCGAGCCCCCTTCGGTCGCCTTGACCTCGCCGTGGTCGAAATAGTTGTACATCGCAGCGCCGCGCGGATCCGCCACGCCGATCATGATGTCCTTCTTCTTCTCGCGCAGGAAAGTGGCAGCTCCCGCGAGCGTACCGCCCGTGCCGATGGAGCAGATGAAGCCGTCGACCTTGCCATCCGTCTGGTCCCAGATTTCGGGACCGGTCGAGACGTAATGGGCCTTGCGGTTGTCGAGGTTGTTCCACTGATCGGCGAAGATGACGCCGTTCTTTTCGGTCTTGCGCAGTTCATCCGCGAGCCGGCGGCCGACATGCTGGTAATTGTTCGGATTACTGAACGGCAGCGCCGGTACTTCCACGAGTTCGGCGCCGAACAGCCGCAGCACGTCCTTCTTTTCCTGGCTTTGCGTTTCCGGGATCACGATGATGGTGCGGTAACCACGCGCGGCGGCGACGAGGGCGAGGCCGATGCCGGTGTTCCCGGCGGTGCTCTCAACGACAAGGCCGCCGGGCTTAAGCTCGCCGCGCTTCTCTGCCTCGAGGATCATCTGCTTTCCGGCGCGGTCTTTCACTGACTGCCCCGGGTTCATGAACTCGGCCTTGCCGAGAATGGTGCACCCGGTCTCTTCGGAGGCGCGTTTCAGCTTGATGAGCGGAGTGTTGCCGATAGCGTCGATGACGTCTTTGCGAATGTGCATGATATTGAAGGACCTGGGACCGGCTGTGTCAGGAGGCAAGGGGAGGATGGGACTATGCACCCACAACCTAGAGGCCGCGCACCGTGCCGACAAGGGCAACGCGTGCAGGCGTGATCTGCCGTGTTTCGGCCTTGGTTAACCCGATTTGGCGAACACGACCTGACGAACGTCGATGTTGCCGGACAGGAATCCGGCTTCGCAATAGGCGAGGTAGTATTCCCACAGCCGCCGGAAGCGCTCATCGAATCCGAGCGGCATCAGGTTCGGCCACGCCGCGCGGAAGTTGTCTCTCCATGTCGCGAGCGTCTTGGCATAATCTTCTCCAAAAATGCGCTCGCGGATAACAGGAACACCGAACTTCTCGCCGAGCGATTTCAGCACCTGCGGCGAGGGCAGCATCCCGCCCGGGAAAACGTAGCGCTGGATGAAGTCGACCTCGCGCCGGTAGGCGTTGAAGAACTTGTCCTGAATGGTAATCGCCTGAATTCCAGCAAAGCCGCCCGGGACGAGGCGGTCGCGCAGTTGGGTAAAATAATGCGGCCAGAATTGCTCGCCGACAGCCTCGATCATCTCGATCGAGGCGATCCGGTCATACTGGCCGCGCTCATCCCGGTAATCCTGGAACCTGATCTCGACCTTGTCGCTCAGTCCCGCAGACTGCATCCGCCTCTGCGCAAAATCACGCTGCTCGGTGCTGATGGTCAGCCCGACAACCCGCGCGTCGTAATTCTTGGCGGCATACTCCGCAAAGCCGCCCCAGCCGCAGCCGATCTCAAGCAACTTCTGTCCGGGGTGCAGATTGATTGCCTCAGCAAGGCGCCGGTACTTGTTGTGCTGGGCAGCGGTGAGATCATGCGTGTCGTCCTCAAACAGCGCGGACGAATAGGTCATGCTCGGGTCGAGCCAGGCCGAATAGAACGAGTTGCCGATGTCGTAATGCGCATAGATGTTGCGGCGCGCCTGACGCTTGGTGTTGCGGTTGAGCCAATGGCGGACAAGTTGCACGAAGCGCGCAAGCGGGTTGTTGCCGAGCATCGTCTGAATCAGATCGTGATTGACGCAGAAGATGTAGAGAAATTGCGTCAGGTTGGGCGTGTCCCATTCGCGGCGCAGATAGGCTTCGGCGATGCCGATGTCACCACCGCGCGCGAGCCGCCACGCAAAACCGTAGCTGTGGATCGTCATCTGCGCGGCCGGGCCCGGCTCCAGCCCGCCGCTGCGCACCACGCGGCCATCCGGCAGCGTGACATCGAGCGTGCCGCGCCGGAGATTGGAGACGAACCTGAATGCAAACTGGACCAGCTTGGGTACGTCCGGCAGGGACGCCTCAACATTGTCGGGCGTCAGGATGATCAGGTCAGACATCGCGCAATTCCATCAGTGTGATGTGGCTCTGCGTCCAAATCTTCTGCTCGCGTGTACCGGCCGTTTGTCCGCCGAACTGTCCTTCTCTGTTGGTCTTGCCACAATTCTTGCGCCCTTTAGCCAAAGACGCAAGTACCGGGGCAGCGGGATTGGCTGTCGGCGTCGTGCCGTCGCGGGTAGCTCTGGCCGCAGTCTGTGTCGCTGAAGTCCACATGAAATCTTGGTAAGGCTTGCCGCCGTTCAGATCGACGAATGCAGGAAAGCCTTTGTTATTGGGGCTAAGTCAGATTTCGGACGTGACACCCAGGAGGCACAGCTCGCCCTTGTCCTGGGGAGCGCAACGGAACATCCCTGTGCGCCGCCAGAACTGCCCGCTACAATGGGATTCTGGTTGGTTGGAGAGTGTTCACGCCGGTGTTCGAGTCGCCCCTCAAGTTGAAACGTGGCGCGTTTCCGCGGCCTTCGCTCGCGCTATGCGCGGCGCTGGCCATGGCGGCCACGTCGGGCGGCTGCATCCTGACGGCTGACCTGCCGGACCCGGCGCTGGACGTCCCGGGAGCCTATAAATCGGCGACGGGAAAGGCTGACAGTGCGCTGCCGACGCTCGACTGGTGGCGCGGCTTCCGCTCGCAGGAGCTGACCGTCCTCATGGAAGAGGCCCAGACCGTCAATCTCGACATCGCCGCCGCGGTCGCCCGCATCCGGCAGGCCGACGCGCTGGCTCAGACCGCAGGCGCTGCGTTGCTGCCGAGTCTCACCGGCACCTTCTCCGGCTCGCGGTCGCGGTCATCTCGCACAACGGGCACGATCACAAGTGCGACCCCGCTCACCGGACGCGGTGAGGTCACGAATCATACGGCATCGCTCAGTGCGAGCTACGAGATCGATTTCTGGGGCAAGAATCGCGACGCGCTGTTGGCCGCCGAAGAAACCGCCAACGCGAACCGCTTCGATCGCGACGTGGTCGCGCTGACCACCCTGGCGAGCGTCGCCAATGCCTATTTCAACGTGGTCGCCGCGCAGGAACGGATCAACATCGCGACGCGTAACATCGCCAGCGCACAGCGCATCTATGACGCGATCAAGGCGCGCGTGGATGCCGGAACGGGCTCCGATCTCGATCTCGCGCAGCAGGAAAGCCTGTTGGCCAATCAGAAGGCGGCGGTGCCGCCGTTGCGGCAGGCGCTGGATCAGAATGCCAACATTCTGGCAACGCTGGTTGCACGTCCGCCCGAGCGGGTGCGGCTGACCGGCGGTTCGCTGGGAGGGATCGCGATTCCGCGTGTGACGCCGGGACTGCCGTCGGACCTGCTGACGCAACGGCCTGACATCCGGCGTCAGGAAAACCAGCTGGCGTCAGCGACTGCGAATGTTGGCAGCGCGCGAGCCCAGTTCTTCCCAAGCATTCAACTGACCGGTCAGGGCGGCTATCAAAGCGCGCAACTGGCGATGTTGTTTACTCCGCAGTCGGCATTCTTCAACGTCGCGGCCGGGCTGACGCAGCCGATCTTCGATGCCGGGCGAATCCAGGCCAACTTCGATCTGCAGCAGGCCCGGCAGGATGAGTTGTTGCAAACCTATCGCAAGACCGTGGTGTCGGCCTTCGCCGACGTGGATACGGCGCTCTCGACCCTTAAGCAGGCGAACGAGCGGCTGCGGCTCCAGCGCATCGTGGTGGCGGCATCCCGGCGGGCGTTCGAACTCTCGGAACGGCAGCTGCGCGCCGGCACAGCCGACATCGTGACTGTGCTAAACACGCAATTGACGCTATTTCAGGCTGAAGATTCGCTTGCGCAGTTCCAACTCGCCCGGCTGCTGGCGGTCGTAACGCTCTATCAGGCATTGGGCGGTGGTTGGTCGCCAAGGACGGAAGGGCCGGCGAATGCTCTTTAAGCCCGATCTGAATGAAAAGGCCAAAGGCCTGAACAAGGCGGCCGGCGAGGGAGTCGCGCGCGTCGCGTCGGGTGCGCGGCGGCGAACCGTCTCGATCGCGGTATGGCTCCTCATCATCGGCGGCCTGTGCTATCTCGGCTGGACCTACTTCAAGAAGACCGAGACGGCGACGCGCACGCGCCCCGATCTCGCGATCCCGGTGCTGGCCGCGACGCCCCGCATCGAAGACGTGCCGGTCTACCTCGACGGCGTCGGCACCGTCCGTGCGCTGAACAACGTGACTATCCGTGCGCAGGTAAGCGGCAAGCTGTTATCGGTGAATTTCAAGGAAGGTCAGGACGTCAAAAAGGGCGACGTGCTGGCCGAGATCGATCCGGTGATCTACCAGGCGCAATACGATCAGGCCGTCGCGAAGAAGGCGCAGGACGAGGCGACGCTCGCGAACGCCCGTATGGATCTGGTCCGCTATCAGCAATTGGCGACAGCCAAGGCAGGCTCCGCGCAGCAGGCGGACACCCAGAAGGCGCTGGTTGCGCAACTCGAAGCGCTGGTGAAATCCGATCAGGCGGTGATCGACAATGCGCAGGCCACGCTCGGCTATACCAAGATCGTCGCGCCGCTTTCGGGCCGCGCCGGACTTCGTCAGGTCGATCAGGGCAACATCGTTCAGATGTCGGACGCGACGGGTGTGGTCGTGATTACACAACTGCAGCCGATCGCCATTCAGTTCAGCCTGCCGCAGCAGCAGATCTTTCGCGTCAACGCAGCTTCTGCGAAAGGAGCGTTGACCGTCGATGCGTTCGGAAATGACGGCAGGACTGTCGTCGATACCGGCAGGGTGACCGGCATCGACAATCAGGTCGATCAGACGACCGGCACCGTGAAGGTGAAGGGTGAATTCCCCAACGCGAATTTCCAGTTGTGGCCGGGACAGTTCGTCAACGTGCGCCTCAAAGTACAGACGCTGGACAAGGCGATTGTCGTGCCGACCGCTGCGGTTCAGCGCGGACCGGCCGGCACATTTGTTTACGTCATCGGTCAGAACAATATCGTGTCCGCACGTCCTGTGACGGTGACGCAGCAGAACGAAACGATTGCGGTTATTGCCTCCGGCATCACGGTCGCCGAACAGGTTGTGACGACCGGGTTCGCCAACTTGTCTGAGGGGGCGAGAGTCGCCATCAGCACGGATTATCAGGCTCCGACGCCGGATCTCGCACCACGCAAACAGCAGCGGCCGGGCGGCGGTGACAAGGGCCAGCGCAGCGAGCGGCGCGATGGCCAGAAGGAGCAGGGGGCTGCACCGCAAGGCGGTCAACAACAAACGGGCGGCGGCGCGAAAGCGCCGCAGTGAGCCGTGTTTATTCTGAACCTGTGAGCACGCATCGATGAGCGTCTCTGAGCCATTTATCCATCGGCCG
The DNA here is from genome assembly GCA_000826465.1 of Acanthamoeba mauritaniensis. Classification (NCBI taxonomy): domain Eukaryota; phylum Discosea; order Longamoebia; family Acanthamoebidae; genus Acanthamoeba; species Acanthamoeba mauritaniensis. The sequence goes on along the minus strand of CDFE01037224.1, from coordinate 13,543 downwards.
ATCGCGACGTCGCTGCTCGGCATCGCGCTGCTGATCGGCGGCGCGCTCGGATATTGGGCGCTGCCGGTGTCGGCCCTGCCGCAGGTGGATTTTCCGACGGTCCAGGTGACAACCCAGTTGCCGGGTGCGAGTCCTGATGTTGCCGCGTCGCTGATCACCGCGCCGCTGGAGCGGCAGCTCGGACAAATCCCGTCGCTGGTTTCCATGACCTCGACGAGTTCGTTCGGCGTCAGCCAGATTTCTCTGCAGTTCGATCTCAACCGTGACATCGACGGCGCGACGCAGGATGTGCAGGCTGCGATCAATGCCGCGGCGGGCGTGCTCCCGAAGAACCTGCCGTATCCGCCGACATATGCAAAGGTGAATCCGGCCGATGCGCCGGTGCTGACGCTGGCGATGACGTCGGATACGTCACCGCTGCGTGCGATGAGCGATCTCGCCGACACCATGATGGCTCAGCGTCTCGCGCAGATTTCCGGCGTCGGGCGCGTGTCCATTCTCGGAGGATTGAAACCCGCCGTTCGCGTGCAGGCCGATCTCGCCCGGCTCGCCGCCTACGGCATCTCGATGGAAGACCTGCGCACGGCGATTGCCGGCGCGAACGTGTCCGGCCCGAAAGGATCGCTCGACGGCGCGCAGCAGGCCTACACCATCGCAGCCAACGACCAGATCGCCACCGCCGACGCCTACAAGCCGATCATCATCGCCTATCGCAACGGTTCGCCGGTGACGATCGGCGACGTCGCGAGGATCATCGACGGGCTGGAAAACGAGAAGACTGGCGCCTGGTATCAAGGCAAGCCCGCGGTTGTCATCGAGATCCAGCGTCAGCCCGGCGCCAACGTGATCGAGGTGGTGCGGCAGATCCGCGAGGAGATACCCAAGCTCCAGAAAGCCGTTCCTGCGGGCGTGGACCTCACCGTGGTCAGCGACCGCACCGTCACGATCAAGGCGTCCGTTCGCGACGTCCAGTTCACGCTGGTGCTCAGCGTCGTGCTGGTGACACTTGTGGTCCTGATCTTCCTGCGCTCGCTGCGCGCCACGCTGATCGCGGGCGTCGCGTTGCCGCTGTCGCTGATTTCCAGCTTCGGGGTGATGTACTTCGCAGGCTTCAGCCTCGACAACCTGTCGCTGATGGCACTGACCATCGGTACCGGATTCGTGGTCGACGACGCCATCGTGATGATCGAGAACATTGTCCGCCATATGGAGGGCGGTGAGGGCGTGATGGACGCCGCGCTGCGCGGCGCCAGCGAAATCGGCTTTACGGTGATATCGCTGACGGTGTCGCTGATCGCCGTGTTCATTCCGCTGCTGTTCATGTCCGGCCTCGTCGGCCGCATGTTCCGGGAGTTCGCGTTGACGCTGACGATTGCGGTCGTGACATCCGCCGTGGTGTCGCTGACCCTGACGCCGATGATGTGCTCGCGGCTGCTGAAGCGGCATCACGAGGAACTTCAGGTGCCCGGTCTCGCCACGCTCAGCGGCTGGATCGACAAGATGGTGGCATTCTACGAGCGCACGCTGCTCTGGGTGCTGCAGCATCAGCGCGCGACGCTGGTTGTCACCTTTCTGACGATCATTGCGACTCTCGCGCTCTATGTCGTCGCGCCGAAAGGCTTCCTGCCGTTGCAGGATACGGCATCGGTCACCGCCGTGACCGAAGCCGGCACCGAGGTGTCCTTCACGGATATGAAACTGCGGCAGACCCAGATCGCCGACGCCATCAAGGCAGATCCTGACATTGTGGGCGTCGTCTCTGTGATCGGTGCGGGGTCGGTGAACCCGACCACGAATGTCGGGCGTCTCGTTTTGACGCTGAAGCCGCGCGGCCAGCGCAAGACCGGCATCGCGGACGTTGTGGAGCGGTTGAAGCAGCGTGTTGCCGCCGTTCCCGGCATGAGGGTCTATTTTCAGGCTGTACAGGACGTTCAGATCAGTACGCGGTCCAGCCGGTCGCAGTATCAGTACACTTTGACCGCGACCGACGCGCCGTCCGTGATCGAGTGGTCGAACAAGCTCGTCCAGGAGATGCGGCGCGATCCGATGTTCCGCGATGTGTCGTCGGACGGGCAGGAGGGCGGTCTTCGTGCCCTGGTCAATGTCGATCGCCAGCGCGCGGGCCAGCTTGGCGTCTCGGTGCAGGCGGTCAACGATACGCTGAACGACGCCTTCGCCCAGCGCCAGATTTCAACGATCTTTGGTCAGGCCAACCAGTACCGCGTCGTTCTTGAAGCGTTGCCTGAGTATCAGCGCGATCCGTCAGTGCTGTCGAAGCTGTATGTTCCCGGCGCCGCCGGTGCGTCAGGGGCGCCCACGGCGCAGGTGCCGATCGACGCGGTGGCCAGCATCGTGCGAACGACCGCGCCGCTGTCGATCTCGCATCAGTCGCAATTCCCCTCAGTCTCGCTGTCGTTCAATCTTGCGCCGGGTGAAGCGCTCGGCAACGCCGTCGAGCGCGTCGCCGAGATCGAGAAGCGTATCGGGATGCCGGGAAACATCGTCGGTCTCTATTCGGGCGACGCCGCCGAGTTTTCCAAGTCGCTCTCAGGGCAACCATGGCTGATCCTCGCGGCGCTGGTGACGATCTACATCGTGCTGGGCGTGCTGTACGAAAGCTACATCCATCCGATCACCATTCTGTCGACGCTGCCTTCGGCCGGCGTCGGCGCGATCCTCGCGCTGATGCTTTGCGGTCAGGATCTGTCGGTGATCGGCTTGATCGGCATCATTCTGCTGATGGGTATCGTCAAGAAGAACGCGATCATGATGATCGACTTCGCGCTCGAGGCGGAGCGGCATCAGGGCCTGTCGGCTTACGACGCCATCGTGAAGGCGTGTCTGCTGCGGTTCCGCCCGATCATGATGACGACGCTGGCGGCGCTGTTCGGCGCGCTGCCGCTGGCGCTTGAAGGCGGAACGGGGTCCGAGTTGCGCTTCCCGCTCGGCGTGTCAATCATCGGCGGGTTGGTCGTCTCGCAAATCCTCACGCTCTATACGACGCCGGTCATCTATCTCGCGCTGGACCGGATCAATCGCCGGATCGAAGCCGCGGTGCCGCCGGATGATTCCGGCAAGCCGTCGCCACCGATCGCCGGAACCACGGAGGGCGTCCAGTGATCCGGTTCTGACATTCGTATAATGTTCTTCGCGGGCACTCTACGAATGTCAGAACCAAAGGATCACTGGAATTATAGGTCGCTAGCGTCCTTTCGTATCCGACGTTTGCTCGGAAGGCGCTGCAAAATGAAGCAAACGTCGGATACAGGACACTAGGAATGGCGTCGCTTTCCGAACCATTCATCCGCAGGCCCGTCGGCACCACGCTGCTGGCAATCGGCCTGTTTCTGGTCGGAGCGGTCGCCTACAATTTCCTGCCGGTTGCGAGCATTCCATCGGTCGATTTCCCGTCGATCCGGGTGTCGGCTTCGCGTCCCGGCGCCGATCCGACGATCATGTCGTCCACCGTCGCTGCGCCGCTGGAACGGCGGCTCGGTGAAATCTCCGGCATCGATCAGATCACATCGACCAGTTCACTGGGCACCACCAGCATCTCGCTTCAGTTCGCCATCGGCCGCAACATCGATCGCGCGGCGCGCGACGTGCAGGCCGCGATCAATGCGTCGCTGGCCGATTTGCCGACCGATCTGCCGACGCTGCCGAATTTCCGAAAGGCCAATCCTGCCGCGTCTCCGGTGCTGATCATCGCGCTGACCTCTAAAACCATGCTGCCGAGCGCGATCTATGACGTTGCTGACACGGTCATCGCCCAGCGCATTTCACAGGTGCCCGGCGTGGGCGAGGCGACGGTGAGCGGCGCGGACCAGCCGGCTATTCGCGTTCAGCTCAGTCCCGGTGCACTGGCCACGGCCGGCATTGCCAGCGACGATGTTCGCAATGCCATTATCAACGCCAATGCGATTGGCCCCGTCGGAGCCTTCAACGGTCCGGTGCTCGGCGAGACGCTCGCAGCGAATCCTCAGATGCGCACGGCGGCCCAGTTCCGCGATATCGTCATCAAGGCCGCCAACGGCAATTTCGTGAAACTGTCCGACGTCGCGACCGTCCTCGATGCGACGCGCAACAGCCGCTCCATTGCATGGTTCAACAAGCAGCCTGCCGTTCTGATCCTGATCACCAAGCAGCAGGACGCCAACGTCATCGAGACCGTCGATCGCGTGAAAGCATTGCTGCCCGAGTTGAAGCAATGGATTCCGGGCGGCGTCGAGATTTCAATTCTCTCGGATCGCACGGGAACCATTCGCGCCAACGTGGAGGACATGGAGTGGACGCTGGGAGCGACCGCTGTTCTGGTCATGCTCGTGGTATTCGTGTTCGTGCGCCGGATCACGCCGACCATCGCGGCGGGCATTTCCGTGCCGCTGGCGCTGGCGGGCACATGCGCGATGATGTGGGTCGCAGGGTTTTCGATCAACAATCTGTCGCTGATGGCGCTGGCGGTCTCAGTGGGTTTCGTGGTGGACGATGCCATCGTCATGATCGAGAACATGTACCGCAATCTCGAAGAGGGCATGAAGCCCTATCAGGCGGCGTTGCTCGGCGCGAAGCAGATCGGATTCACCGTTTTGTCGATCAGCATTTCGCTGGTTGCAGCGTTTACCCCGCTGATTTTCATGGAAGGCATCATCGGGCGGCTGTTCCGCGAATTCTCGCTGACACTGACCTTCGCCATTCTGGTCTCGATGGTGGTGTCGCTGACCGTGACGCCGATGATCTGTGCGCACTACATCAAATCCACGATCTCGCCGGACGCGACATGGTTCGACCGGCTGGTCGAAGGCAGCCTGTCGCGCATCGTGCGGTTCTATGAGCGAACCCTGCACGTTGTATTGCGCTTGCCGGTCCTGACCATGCTGGTGTTTGTCGCGACCATCGCACTGACAGTGACGCTCTATATCAAGTCGCCGAAGGGCTATTTCCCGACGGATGACAGCGGCCTCGTGATCGGGGCGACGCGCGCGTCACCGGATGTCTCGTTCCAGGCCATGCTTGGTCTCCAGCAACGGATCGCAGATATCGTGATGGCCGATCCGGCTGTCGCGGGCGTCGGATCCAGCCTCGGCGGCAGTGGCGGGCCGGGCGGAGGCGGCGCAAATCGCGGAACGATGTTCATCAGCCTGAAGGATCTCGACCAGCGCGGCGGTCTGACGACCACGCAGGTGATCGATCGTCTCCGGCGGAACCTCGGCACGGTGCCGGGCATCCGGCTGTTCATGTTCGCGGCCCAGGATCTGCGGGCGGGCGGACGCCAGAGCGACTCCAGCTATCAGTATACGCTGATCAGTTCGGATCTGGATCTGCTGTCGAAGTGGGCGCCGATCGTTGCGAAGAAATTCGAAAGCGTCGAAGGCATCACGGACATTTCGAGTGACCGCGACGCCGCCGGTCTGGCGCTGAACCTGTCGATCGACCGGAAGATGGCCGCCAGTCTCGGTGTTCAGGTTCAGGACATCGACAACGCCTTGAACAATGCGTTCTCGCAGCGGCAGATATCGACCATCTACACGCAACGTAACCAGTACAAGATTATTCTGGAGGTCGATCCGCGGTTGCAGGGCGATCCGTCGGCGCTCGATAAAATCTATGTGGCGGGCGCGGGCGATGCCCAGGTCCCGCTGTCGGCAGTGGTCAGGATGGAGCGCGGGCTGTCGCCGCTCTCCGTCTATCATCAGGCCTCGTTCCCTTCGAACACGATCTCGTTCAACGTTCCGGACGGCGTGCCGCTGCAAACCGCGACCGACAACGTCCTGCGTGCGGTCGAGGAGCTGCACATGCCTGAAGGCATTCGCGGCGAGTTCGCCGGCAATGCGGCCGACAGTCAGAAAACCGCGAACCGCCAGCCTTTGCTGATCCTCGGCGCGCTGATCGCGGTCTATATCGTTCTCGGCGTTCTGTATGAAAGCCTCGCGCATCCGCTGACGATCATTTCGACATTGCCGTCCGCGGGCCTCGGCGCTTTGCTGGCCCTGCAGATCACCAACACGCCGCTCACGGTGATCGCGTTTATCGGCATCATCCTTCTCATCGGCATCGTGAAGAAGAACGGCATCATGATCGTCGACTTCGCGCTGGAGGGCGAACGGCATCGCGGTCTGTCGTCGGAGGACGCGATCTTCGAGGCCTGCCTCGCACGCTTCCGGCCGATCCTGATGACCACCATGGCGGCATTGCTGGCTGCCGTTCCGCTGGTGCTTGCGACGGGGCCGGGGACAGAACTGCGCCGGCCGCTCGGCATCACCATTATCGGCGGGCTGATCGTGTCGCAGATCCTGACGCTCTACACCACGCCGGTGATCTATCTTCTGATCGACCGGCTGCGGCGGCGGGAGCGGCAAACGCCGGTGACGGACGCTGCACCGGCCGAGTAGGAACTTTGCGGCAGTGCACAGCGCGCAGGAACTTTAGGGTTCCATTCGCGTTGGGCCGGTATGAATAGACCGCCAATTCAAGAAGTTGTCGCCGAAACCGGAGAGCCGGTTGAAGCCCCGCCACCCGAACTGCTCGAACCCGAACCGGGGTTGTCGGCCGAGGAGATCGAACAGCTCAAACGCGATTACCTGCTGACCCGTTTCTGGATCAGCGCGCGCGGATTTTGGGGCTCCGGCGGAGGCCGCCTGGCGTGGCTTCTGAGCATCGGCCTGATCGCTCTCATCGTCCTGCAAATCACGTTTCAGTACGGCATCAACGTCTGGAACAGGTCGATCTTCGACGCGATCGAGAAGAAAGACTCCGCCAAGGTCTTCTATCTGACGGGCGTGTTCTTTCCGCTCGCGATCGGCAGCATTGTTATTGGCGTCGTGCAGGTGTTTGCGCGCATGAATATTCAGCGGCGCTGGCGCGCGTGGCTGACAAACTCCGTTGTGTCGCGATGGCTGACCAACGGACGCTACTATCAGCTCAATCTGGTCGACGGCGATCACCAGAACCCGGAATACCGGATCGCCGAGGATCTGCGGGTGGCGACCGACGCGCCGGTCGATTTCGCCGCAGGCGTCACGCAGGCGTTTCTCTCGGCCGCCACCTTCATCGTCGTGTTGTGGACCATCGGCGGCGCGCTGACAGTGTCAGTCGGAGGCAGCACCGTTACCATTCCGGGCTTCCTCGTGATCGCGGCCGTCATGTATGCGGCGATCGCCAGCGGCTCGATGATGATCATCGGCCGCAATTTTGTTTCCGTATCCGAGAGCAAGAACCAGGCTGAAGCGGAGTATCGCTACGCGCTGACCCGCGTGCGTGAAAACGGCGAAAGCATCGCACTGCTCGGCGGCGAAGAGGAAGAACGTTCGGGAATCGACAAGTCGTTCGGCAATGTTCTGCGGCAATGGGCGCGAATTTGCGGGCAGCATATGCGCACCACCATTGTGTCGCAGGGATCCAGCCTGATTGCGCCGGTGATTCCGATCCTGCTGTGCGCCCCGAAGTTTCTGGAAGGAAGCATGTCGCTGGGACAGGTCATGCAGGCGGCCTCGGCATTCACGATCGTGCAGGCCGCGTTCGGCTGGCTGGTGGACAATTATCCGCGCCTTGCGGAATGGAACGCGGGCGCGCGGCGCATCGCGTCGCTGATGATGTCGATTGACGGTCTGGAGCGCGCCGAAACCGGTGATGGCATCAACCGCATCCAGCGCGGCGAAACCGAGGGCGATGCGATGCTCCGCCTGAACGAACTGTCTGTCACGTTGAACGACGGCACCGCTGTCGTCGGGGAGTCGGAAGTGGTGATCGAGCCCGGTGAGCGTGTTCTTGTTGCCGGTGAATCCGGCACCGGAAAGAGCACACTGGTGCGCGCCATTGCCGGTTTGTGGCCGTGGGGCGGCGGCAGCGTCGATTTTCATCCCGACCGCAGGATTTTCATGTTGCCGCAAAAGCCGTATGTGCCGTTCGGCACGCTGCGGCGCGCGATCGCCTATCCCGGCGCGGCCGAGGACTGGACTGTCAAACAGATGGCGGAGACGCTTGAGAAAGTCGGGCTGGCGCATCTGAAGGAAAAGATCGAAGAGGATGCCCCGTGGGACCAGACATTGTCCGGCGGCGAAAAGCAGCGGCTGGCATTCGCACGGTTGTTTCTACATCGGCCCGACATCATCGTCCTTGATGAGGCGACATCCGCGCTCGACGAACCCGGGCAGGACAAGATGATGGGGCTGCTCCACGAGGAACTGAAGGACGCGACAATCATCAGCGTTGCACATCGCCCGGAACTGGAAGAATTCCACAGCCGCAAGATTACGCTGGAGCGTCGCAAGGGCGGCGCGAAACTCGTCAGCGACATCGATTTGATCCCGCGCGGCGGCAAGCGGCGCTTGTTGGGCCGATGGCTGAGAAGGCGCCAGCTTCCAGCACCAGGGAGCGCCCCCTGACGGAATCTCGTCGAGCGATGCCTTGGCAGGTTGCCGTCATCCGGCGCGCAGCGTATAGCCGGACGCATGTCAAAATCCGCCAAAACCAAGCCGGCCGCCGACGCGCCCGAAGAGATCGAAGAGTGCCCCCGCTGCGGCAAGCCGCTGCCGCTGTGCATCTGCGACAGCGTGACGCCGATTGCTAACCGGGTCGAACTTCTGATCCTGCAGCATCCGCAGGAGCAGGACAGGGCGCTTGGAACGGCGCGGCTGACGGCGCAGCATTTCCAGAAGGTGACCCACAAGATCGGCCTGTCGTGGCCGAGCCTGTCCAAGGCGCTGGGCCGCTCCGTCGATCCGCTCGACTGGGCCATCCTCTATCTCGGCTCGGCGAAGGTCGCCGACCTCGCGACCGAACGCGATCTCGTCGCGATCGATCGCAAGGGTGAGATCGAGGATAGCCAGCGATCGATCCTGAAAGATATCGAGGGCGTCGTGCTGCTCGACGGGACGTGGAGCCAGGCCAAGGCGCTCTGGTGGCGCAATGCGTGGATGCTGAAATGCCGGCGTATCATCCTTGGACCGGCGAATCCATCGCACTATGGCAAGCTTCGCAAGGAGCCGCGCCGCGACGGGCTGTCGACCATCGAGGCTGCGGGAATGGTGCTCAGCAGGCTTGAAGGACGCCCGGAGATCGAAACAGAACTCAATGCGACGTTCCAGCGGATGCTGACGCAATATCGCGCGGTTCAGTCGACGATGCCGGAACTGGCGCCGAAGCCGAAGAAGCGCGACTACCGGCGTCCGGAAAACCGGCGAGGCAAGGGCGCCAAGGCATCGGCCTGATCCTGATTGTCGGCAAGCGCGGCCAATAGACCAAAGCTTTCGTCATTGCGAGCGCAGCGAAGCAATCCAGAAAACAACAAGGAAGACTGGATTGCTTCGTCGCTAACGCTCCTCACAATGACGAAGCAGGGAGCATGTACGCTGTTCGCAACGGGCAATCAGAACGTTCGGCGGACACCGACGGTCCCTGAGATGATGCCCTGGTCCTTGAAGTCATAGACGGCGGTCGGCTTGAAGGTGCCGGTCAGTGGACCGGGGTTCGCCAGTGTTTGCGATCCGGAGTGCGACTGGTCGAGCATCGTGTACATCACCTCCACCCCGAACGTGAGGTTCTTGACAGGGGTCCATGCCGTGCGCGTGCCGATCTGCCAGATGCTGAAATCCGGATTGCAGGTGAATCCATTCGACTTCGGGGACAGAGCTGTAAACAGGGCGCAGAACGCAGCGGTGCCGCTCGCATTGTAGTCGATACGCGAGTAGGTGCCGAACACGCCTGTCTGCCAGGCAGGCGACCAGTTGTGCAGGAAGCCGCCTCGGAACCCCCATCCGGTTGACTTCTCGATCCGGCTGCCCGTTGTGTAGACGCCGTCCAGCAGCGACAGCACCGCCATGCCCTGATAGCTGCCGGCGAAATTCGTGCCGCTGCTGAAAGCATCGAAATTCGTCCCGGTTACGCCGCCGATAAGATACTTCGCGGCGCCGTCGACGTAGGTGAAATCCAGCGACAGCTTGTCACCGGGGCCGGTTGGCAGATCCCTCAACTGAAGCCCGCCCATGACAGCGAAGCCCCAGACGTCGTTCGGGTGGCCGTTCGGTTCGACCGGTGCGGCGCCGGCGGGTCCGGCGTAGTAGTTCGCATGAACGTTATGCGCGGCGGCGGACAGTTGCGCTGTGAAGGATTTCTGGTCGATCCGGATGTTGCCGACGAAATCAGGAGCAACATTCCCGCCGTACGAGTTGGTGAAGACGCCGCTGAACACGCCCGTGGCAGGTTGTGTCAGGCTGGCATTGAGCAAGACAGCGCGGTTGATAACGCGGTTGTCTTCAACTGCGACCGAGGCGGAGACGTCGTTGCCGAATTCCCACGTATAGGCGAGCTGCGTGATGCCGTTGATGTTGTCATAGCCGCCGATCAGGAAGGACGTGCTGCTGTTCGCACCGGAAGACCCCCACGGCGTTTGAAAGACCGACACGGCCTTACCAAGCGTGAAGCCCGCGAACTGAACGAAGCCGTAGTCCAGTGTCAGGACGCCCGTGTCGGGAGCCGCGCCGGTATCGAACTGAAATCGTGGATTCATGTAGATGCGCACCACACCGTATTCGGTCTGTGTGCGGGTATCGATCTGCAGCTCCGTGCGCATGCGGGTCGTGAAGTAATCGCGATCCCGTGACTGGGTGCCTTCGGCGTTGCCTTGGTCCCAGGCGGGCTTGTTGTAGTTTCCGCCGTTGAAGTTCGCGTCGGCCCGTATGTAGCCGCTCAGCTTGATGCAGGTGTCTGTGCCGGGGATGTAGTAGTAACCGGCGCCGTACAGGGAACAGATCTTCACATACTCGACGGCCTTCGCTTTGACCGGCAGATCGGCTGCGGACGCTCCCGTGATCGCGGCGAAACCAGCCGCCGCTCCAAGTGCGAGATTTCTGATCGTGTACGTTCGCCTTTCGGAGCTGTTCACTGAATGGGTGATGCGCATCGACTCAGCCCCCGGAGGTAACATTTGCGGATTGTTACCGAGCGATGACATGGCAGCAAGTGCAGGGAAGCCACATGGCTCGCCGGGAAGAGGTCGCGGTCTTTTCGCTATGGAACTCGCCGCGGCGGGGTTAGCGCCATCCGGCATTCTGAGCCAGCAACACGCCGACGATGACCGCAAGCGTCACCGCCGTTGCGATCAGCATCGACCGCCCGCCCATGCCGCGGCCGATCCACCACAGAAGCGCCGCGCCCATCAGGATCGGAACAATGATATCCAGGGGTGAGTTCATTCCAAGACTTCCTGAGATGACTTCCTGCGATGACTAGGGCTGTCCGTTCTTCCGGCCCAGCCACTTTCGTTCGGCCCAGCCAAGCGCGTTGGCCAGCGGCCGCTGCAGGAACGGCACGTCCTGAGCAATCAGCATAAGGCCAAGCGGCAGCATCCAGAGGCCCAGAACGGGCAGGAAACTGAAAATTCCGCCAACGACAAGGAGAAAGGCGAGGGGAATCCTCACCCAACGCGATGACGGTTGACGCAACCAGCGTATGAAACGGGCCCCCTTTTCCGGAAGCCGGTTCGCGATCCATTCAAAGTGGCGGTCGAGTTCGGCCCTGGATTCTGCGCTCACTTCAAAAACCGCCTGTTCCACCCTGGATTGCCCGCCGCGCCATCAAGGGCAGCTATGCACAGGCGCAATCCCCCGCAAGGCGGGAGTGGATCAAGGTCAGCTAAGTGATTGATTTGATTGGCTCCCCGGGCTGGATTCGAACCAGCGACCATTCGATTAACAGTCGAATGCTCTACCGCTGAGCTACCGAGGAATACTGCTGAAGCAGCAATGGGCCGCCTATAGCAAAGGCCCTGAGTCTTGCAAAGCGTAAATCGCCCAAAAATGAGAGAGATGGGTGAATGGCTAAGAGAATGTTGGAGGCCACGACCGGAATTGAACCGGTGTACACGGTTTTGCAGACCGTTGCGTCACCACTCCGCCACGTGGCCCCACTCGCGCGACTAGTTACAAGGGCACAGGCACTTATGCAATCCCGTGACCGGGGCTCGTCTTTATGCCGCAGCCGAGCCCGGTTGGGCGGATTTGCGGCGGTGATAACCGTGCCCTCGATTCGAGCTAGCTGCTGCTTCTGGCGTTGCTTGCCGTGATCACCTTCATCAGGGCTTCGACCGGAAAACCACTGCGATGCATCGTGCAGAGGACGTCGATCATCTGGTCGCTGGGTTCATTCGCGGACATCAACGCCGCGCGCACTTCGGGCGGCAGGTCGTCGAACTCACCCATCTGCCGCCGGACAGCCGACAGGCCGCTCGCGGACAGCGCGCCATGGTCTGAGCCGGGCAGGGATTGGCCCGGGCCGGACGCCGGTGTTCCGCCGGACCGTTTGCGCTGATCTTTCCTCATTTGAATGTGTTGGCCGCGACGTCGTAGGTCCAGGTGAGGCGTCCGTCGGTGAAGATGACGGAGCGGAATCCGAGATCACGCGCCTTGTTGAAGATCTTCCCGGATTCCGCGAGGTTGAGAACCGTCGGGCGATCCATCTTGAAATACTTGTAGTTCAACACCGTCTCGTGCTCGCCGGACGTACTGATGTCCATTGAAAGTCCCCGGCGCAGCATCTGCTTGCGGGTATCCGCTGCAAATTTCTTGCGGCCGTCGACGTTGCCGCTCAGCGAATCCAATCTGGCGTCGATGTTGTTGGTGCCGAGCTTGCGGACATATTCGCGCTCGTTCTTCTGCATCGCCGCCAGCAGCTTCTTCGCCCGTGGAGCTTCCGGAGCAGACGGATCGATCGACTTGAGGTCGGCTTTGGCGGCGTAATAGTCGGCCAGCGCCGGGAGTTTCTGCCCACGTTTGACGGAAGCATCTCCGAGCGCCTTCATGACAGCGGCAGCGCGCTCGATCATTTTCTTGCGCTTTGGAACCTGTTGGTCCGCGGTGTCCGCCGGTGCTGCGGTTGCCGTTTGCGCAGGTGCGGGCGCGATGCTCGCGCAGATCAGCAGCGCGGCCAGCGGCAAATCGCGAACCCGGAAACGGAACGCAGATCGTGTCGTGTCGTGTGTCATCATTCCCAGCCTTCGATCCCCACCGCATGCTGTCATGCTCGGGGATTTCATACCATAGACAGACTTGCGACTTGCACCTGGTGGTCCCGATTCTAACATTCGCATCCGTTTCGGCAGACAACTTTGCGAATGTTAGAATCGAAGGACCACTGGCAAATATGAGTTTCTAGTGGAGCTTTGGATTTGACATTCGCGTTGCGAATTTGCGACGGAGTGGGTCGCGAATGTCAAATCCGCTCCACTAGCAGGCTTGCAACGTATTCGGCCTTGCAGCAAATATGCCTGCGCCGGGCAACGTCGATCCGGCTAGGCCTTGTGACCTTGTCCCTGTGACCTAATCAGTGTTCCTGTCTTGAGGTTATCCCATGTCAGATTTCACGGCCTCGCGGCAGAATATGGTCGACTGTCAGGTGCGGCCCAGCGACGTCACCGACCTGCGCATTATCGATGCGATGCTCGCGGTCCCGCGTGAAACATTTGTGCCGGATGGCAAGCGGGCCATCGCCTACCTGGATCTGGATATCGACGTTGCTGCAGACGGGCAGCCGAAACGCCACCTGATCAAGC
>CDFE01036994.1:0-15213 GCA_000826465.1 Acanthamoeba mauritaniensis | reverse complement strand
GCCCAGGCGGTGAGGGCGAGGCCGCGCTGGTACCACGTGGCGGGCGTGACGTCGGCCGGCGAGGGCATGTCCACGTCGAAGAGGAATTCGGTGCGCTTGCCGTTGATGTAGACCGGCACGTTGACCGACGGGGTCGTCGGCTTGGGCTCGCGGGCGAGGTCGGGCGAGTGGCGCCAGACGAAGGACGTGTCGGGCATGGCGGTGAATAGCTGCGGCACGATCGCCAGGCGATCCTCGCGCCAGCCGGCGCCACCCTCGAGGGTGAGGCCCTGCAGGACGAAGGCATCCGGCTCGGCGGCAGCGGCGGCAGCCGACGGGAGCACGTGGAGCTCGAGGTGCTCGAGGGACCAGGCGTGGGCGCGTGCGGCGGCCTGGCGGGTGGCGGTGATGAAGGCCTCGGGCAAGAAGAGGCCACCGAGCCACACGATGAGGGGCGGGCGGGGCGAGCGGAGCATGTCGCCGCTGAGGCGCTCGAGCTGCTGCAGGCGCTCGGCGAGGTCGACGAGCCAGGCACCCACGCCCACGGACTCGGGGATGGCATAGCGGCGCCAGTCGAGAGGCACGACGCCCTTGGAGAGGTCGGTGATGAGGGCGCGGAGGTAGTTGGTCTGCTTGATCTCGCCGCGGCAGGCCTGGATGACCTGGGAAAGGTCGTGCCGCACCTTGGTCACCAGCGACCTGCCGGCCCGCATCTCGCGATCGAAGCAGCGGTAGAGCGGGTCCTGCAGCTGCTCCTCGCTTACCGCCGCCTCAGCGTGGGCCTTAGCGGGCGCCGGGATGAGCAGCAGCCACTTGTCGGCCGAGGCATGCAGAGCCTGGATCCAAGCCGGCCGCGGGTCGGCCGAGCGCTGGCGGGCCTCGGTCGCGGCAGCAGAGGCCGACGAGGCCGGGAGGAGGCCCTCGTCGTCCTCCATGGACTGGAGCTTGAGGAGGCGGGCTAGGGAGCGTCGGCCGGCCTCGACGAGGAGCATCATCTCGGCATTCTCGGGGAGGCCGAGCCAGCCGGGCGTCTCGCGCTTGGGGATGACCTCGCGCACCCAGCGGGCAAAGTCCTCGCGCGACTTGCCCTCGGGCGCGGTGAGGCGGTCGCCGGCGTCGGAGAGGGCGTAGGGGGTGAGCGGGAAGGCCTCGTCAAAGGCCTGCGGGCGGAAGAGGTGGTCGAGGAAGGACTCGAGGAGGCGCTGATCGAACGGGTTGTCGATGCGGCCACCGTAGACGGTCTGCGCGAGGAGGGTCTTGAGGGCGCTCCACGGGATGCGCTCGGGGGGCAGGTTGCCGCGGCCGTGGGCGGCGACGTCGACCCAGGTGTCGATGGTGTCGAGCGCGCAGCGCATGTCGGACTCATTGAACTCAAAGGTCTTGGACCAGCCCAGCGGCGCGTAGCGGAGACGTTCCTGGACAACGGCGTGGAGCCAGGCGAGGAGGAAGTGCAGACGCGAGCGCTCGGCGGGCGCGCGCGCCATGCGCTCGGCGGGGATGGCGGCCAGGATGTGCTCCAGGTTGGCCCGCACGCCCGGCGGGGGCTCGAAGACCAGCACGCGCGACAGGCGCAGCAGCGCGCCGGGCAGGGCTGGGTGCACCTCGGAAGTGAGGAAGAGGCGGAAGCCGGGCTTGGCCTCGAGCGAGTGGAGCTTCTTCTCGAGGTTGACCAGCCACTGCGGGGCCAGGTGCACGTTTTTGAGCAGCACCCACGTGCCCGCCTTGGCCCCGGCCTGGATGGCCTTCTCGGCCTGGTCGAAGCCCTCGGCCGACCCGATGGCCAGCGACTTGTAGGGCCGCTTGGTGCGCGCCGCCAGGTCGTCGACCTTGTACGACGCGTCGTAGCCTGGCATCGAGCACAGCACCAGCGGCGTCGACGGCCCGGCCTCGCGCTCCACGACGGCGCCCAGGTCGAGCTCCGGCAGGTGGATAAAGTCTCCGCCGCTACCGGAGCCGGCAAAGAGAGCCTGCACTAACGCGCTGCCGCCGGCGATGATGCGGTCCGGGCGGAGGCCCTTGAGCAGGGTAAGTGTGCGGAAGAGGCGAACCGACTCGGCCGCGCCGGCATTGGCTCCGGCGTTGGCCCATGACTCGGGCACGGCGCGCTCGCCGTTGGCACCCTCAAAGAAGAGGCGCCACTCGTCGGGATGGGCCGCGACGTGTTCGACGATGCCGGCAAAGGGGCCGCCGGGGAGGGCCTTCTCGAGCTCAGCCAGGTACTTGGCCTGGCCCTCGGTAACGAAGGGCAGTGCTGTGAGGCTCGCGGGAGCGGTGACGGCGGCGGTGACAGTGACGTCGGCGCCCTTGAGTACGTAGTCGAGCTCACGCGGGTCGAACTGGTGGGCGGCGGGGGCGTCGCGGAGGCGGATCTGGAGGAGGCGGAGGGCGAACGGGAGCTGGTCCTCGTGGAGGAGGGTGCGGGCGACGCGCTGGAAGGAAATGGTGAACATGTCGGCGCTGAGGATAGCCAGGCGGTCGGCGGCACCGCGCACGGTGGCGAGCTTGGGATTGTCGTGGAGGACGGCGCGGAAGAGGGCAAGGAAGAAGCGGAGGGAGAACTGGTAGAGGAAGTGGATGGAGGCGGCTTGCTCGAGGGCAAAGTAGATCGAGGAGCAGGCCAGGGCGAGCGGGTTGTACTCGGCCGAGACGAGGGTAATCTCGCCCATGACGTTCTCGGTGTCGCGCATCTTCTGGTTGATCTCGCCGGCCTCGGTCTTGAGGCGCTCGAGGGTGGCGATGACGTGGTCGTTGTCGAGGATCGAACCTTGAGACTCGTTGAGGGCCTCGAGGAGGGCCTTCTCGAGGCCGCGCAGACGCACCTTGAACTCGCCCTGGAGCTTCATGAGGTCGACACGCTTCTGGTGGATGTCGGGCCGCTCGACCTTGAGCACCTCGTGCAGGCACTGCTCCTGGAGCGAGCCCGGCGTGACGGTGAAGTTGACAAAGGTGACGCGCGAGCACAGGTCCGGCGTGAAGTGGGCGTTGGGGTCGCGCGTGGAGAGGAAAATGACGAACGAGGGCGAGAAGTCCACGTCCTGGTCGCCCAGCCGGATGAGGATCCGGCCGCCCGTCTTGCGGATCTCCTTGTTGAGAACCGGGTTGAGCACTGGGTCGATCGACTCCACGTCCTCCACGAGCAGCGGCGTGCCGAACCGCAGCGCTGACTCGAGGTTCTTCATGAAGGCGGCATCGAGGAACGATGTCTTCTTGATCTTGCGCTCGCGGTACTGCTGCATGAGGAACTCCGAGGCCTGGCCCGACGGGTCGATCACGAGCGGGTACCGGTTGAACCGCTCCAGCATGATCGCGTTCTCCACGCACAGCTCGTCGGCCGGCAACGAGTTGGCCTGCCACGCCAGCCGGCGGTCCGAGTCCGACAGGTACTCGATCACCGAGAGGTCGGGCTTGAAGGTGAGGCCCAGGTCGGTGAGGCGCGCCTTCCACTGCGTCAGGAGCATGGCTCGGTAGCGCTGGTCGAACACACCGATGTAGGCCACGAAGGCGGCCGCCAGGATCGAGTCGCCCACCACCGTCGCCATGGCGGCCTTGAACGCCGCCGACGAGGCCTCCCACCGGTCGCGCTCCGACGAGAGGTTGGACAGCAGCGCGATCGAGCGCTCCACCTTGGCTCCCACCGTCGCCATCTCGGTCTTGATGGCCTGCGCCTGCGCGATGAGCGCCGCGTACTCGTCCTTGTAGCGCCCGATCGAGCGCTCCAGGTCGGCGATCGTGGCCTGCAGCTCGTCCTGCTTGCGCGCAAGGTCGCTCGCGGCGGCCTCGAGGTCGGCCACCTCCTGGCGTAGGGGCTGGATGCGGTTGAGGATATCGGAGTAGGAGATCTGGGCGATGATCCATGATACGAGCGGTCCGCAGGCCTTTGAGGCCCGGTTGACGCTCTCAAAGTTGAACTCCTTGTCGGATAGGTACTCGGCCTGGATGGCCTGGCGGTCCTTGGCGGAGATGGCGTTGGAGTCGAACTGGACAATGGACGGGATGAAGGCCTTGTCCATGAGCAGCTTGCGCGTATTGTTCCAGTCGAGCTTCTTGTGGTGCAGTAGGATGGAGACGGCCTCGAGGGTCTTCTTGACCTTTTCGGGTGGGCGCGCGAGGGCGCGGATCTCCTCGAGGTGCTCCTTCTTGATGCCCGACACGGCGCTGCGGGCCTCCTCGACGGCGGGCTCGGCCTTTTCGAGGTCGGCGTAGGCGCGCTCCTTCTTGACCTGGATCTCGGCGTTCTGCTTCTCCATCTGGCCGGAGAGCACCTGCGCGGCGGCGCGCTTCTGCTCGGCCACCTGCTGGTCCTGCACCATCTGCGCCAGCTTCTCGTTGGCCTCGGCCTGCTTGGCCTCGAGCACCTTGCTCTTCTCCTGGAGGCTCTTCTGCAGGTCGGCCACCTGCTGCTGCGTGTCGCGCAACTTCTGCAGGCCCACGTTCACATGCAGCTGCTGCTCCTCGAGCTCCTCGCGCTTCTCGCCCACCAGGTGCACCAGGTGCGAGATGAAGTCCAGGTAGTGCCGCGGCGTTACGTAGTTGGACCGGCCCGCCTGCCGGTGCAGCAGCAGGTTGGCCTCGTTGATGGTGCCGTGGATGTAGACCAGCGCCGCCACCACGGCCTCGCGGTGCGACAGCGCGTCAGGCGCACCGCCCACGACGCCGCCGGAGCCGGCGAGCGGTAAGTCAGCGAGGTCGGGCAGGAGAAGCGCGTCGGGCGCGATGCGGTAGGCCGGGTCGTCGAGGTCAACGTTCTGGGTGAACTCGGACCCGACCTGGAAGAGCGCCGACGGAGACCACTCGCCGAACCAGTCGAGCACGCAGCGGTTGAAGAGGGCGGGCGAGGTGGCCGAGCGGTTGTGGAAGTCGGGCGAGGCCGGGTTCATGGTGAAGATGATGTGGAGGTTGCGGCGCACCTGGAGGGTGAACCACTTGTACATCTCGTCTTCGGTGTCGGCCAGGAGGCCGTGGCGCTGGACGGCCTCGCGGCAGGCGTGCATGAGCGAGGTCCACTCCTCGCCCTCGAAGAGGCCCGGCACCTCGCCCGAGGCCAGGAGGGTGTTCATGCGCTCGAGGAAGGCTGAGTCGAGTACGTTGGACTCGTCGAAGATGAAGCAGATGCGCTCGTCGTTGCAGCCGGCGCGCTTCATGACGTGGCGCAGGTCGTCGTCGAAGTCCTCGGCCGTGTAGCGGTTGTTGACCTTGATGGTGAAGATCGACTGACCGTTCATCCACGCCACAAAGCGCGACAGCACCGTCTTGCCGCCGCCCGAGACACCGATGAGGAGCGCGTGGCCCTGGGGCTGGCGGAGCACGCGGTCGATGCGGAGGATGTGGTCGAGCACCTCGTCGAACACAACGAGCGGCACGTCCAGCTCCTCCTCGTAGAAGACCTTGAGGCGGGCCTTGACGTGGTCGCGGAGGGCCTCGCGCTCGACGCGGGCGTACTCCTTGGAGAGCCAGTTGGAGAAGAGGATCGGGCGCGCAAGGCAGCGCGGGTCGAGGCTCGGGAAGTGCTTGAGCACGATGGCGTCGATGGTCTCGTCGGTCCAGCGAGCCTCGTCGCGGCTCACCAGGCGGTCCTGGAAGAGGCGCAGACCCTCGTGCACCCACAGGCGCATGAGGTCCTCCAGGGTGAGACCCTCGACCTGCTTGAGGGCCTCGAGCAAGGCGCGCATCCAGCGCGAGAGCTCGCGCGGGGAGTAGATGTAGTGGGCCTGCATGTCGGGCACGAAGCGCTGTTGCGAGGCCAGGTAGAACTCGACCATGGCCTCGGTGAGCGCGCTCGCGTGGCCGCGCAGGGCCGGCTGCAGCTTGAGAAGCGCGCGGTAGAAGGTGCCGTAGATCTGGCGCAGCGACTCGGCAGACGGGAAGTCCACCAGGAGCAGCGGCACGTGCCGCAGGAACCGATGCGTGAGCGGCACGCGCCCAGCGTCGGTGGGCGGGTTGCAGGCGCCCACGAACTGGATGCGGTGCAGCGTGATCCACTGATGGTCGCTCGTACGCCAGAAGCCGTTCTGTTCCACGAGCTGCCGCAGGAACGTGATCACGCGCTGCGTGCCGTACTTGTCGGCCGACGGCAGGTTGCACTCGTCGCAGAAGATCACCAGCCACTTGCCCATGACTGTGGGCTGCAGCACGGTGCCCTCCTGCGTGCGCTTGTACTCGCAGTGCTGGTCGAACGTCTTCAGCAGCAGCTCGGGCGTCGTCGCCGACGAGAAGTTAAGCGACACCAGCTCCAGGTCCGGCAGGGCCTTGAGCGACGACATGAGTGTCATCGTCTTGCCCGACCCGGGCGGCCCACACAGCACCACCGGCCGGTGCTCGGCCAGCCACGCCTTGAGCGCGTCCTCGTGTCGCACCGTGTCCACCGTCGGAATGACCACGTCGGGCGACGCCACCAGGTGTGACTCCACCTCGACCTGCGGCACCCGCACGGTCCACGGCTTCCACTCGCCGTCCTCCACGGATGGCCAGTAGTCCAGCAGCGACGTCGACTCGGTGAGCGGAGGCATGGGTAGCGTCGTCTGCCCGGCGATGAAGCCGCCCAGGGCCTCGCGCTCCACCAGCGGCATCGACCCGCCGAAGCCCCACATTATTGAGTAGCACAGCCGGTTGGCTACGTAGCGGTCGGCCACGTCCACGGGCAGCGCAAAGTCTGCGTGGTTCTGGTTGTACTCGATGACGTTGACCACGCCCTTGTTGACCAGCGAGAACATGGCCTCGATCACGCGCAGCCGCGTGAGGTCCATGATGTGCGAGTCGCGCCCGGCGACCCACGCCAGGCACTTTTCCACGAGACCCTCCTCTGCCAGCAGCGGCGCCAGCACGTCGGCGGCCTGGCGCTGCACCTGGAGACCCGGCGGCACCCACTCGTCCTGAATACACACATTTATCGGCGATGACCGCACGCCCAAGCGGTTAGTTAAAAGTTGTGTGTTGTAGTGTGGTGTAGTAATGTGTGCGGGTGCTATGGTGAGTGTAGGGGCGGGAGAGGACGCGGTCGCGCCGATCGCCGGCTCGTGCGACGGTCCAAACCCGCGCCTTAAATTGTTGTGGCCTCGGCATTAAACCCGCCTTCCGCATGGCCACACGAGGTGGCGCAGAGGCAGCCAACGAACCAGGCGTGGAGGGTGTTTTGGTGTGGCGCCACTGGAAATAATAAATACATAAATAAATACCTTGGGGCCGTCGGTGACGGTGCGGCGGCGGAGGAGCTGGTCGCGCTCCTGCTCGTCGAAGGGCTCCTCGCGGAGGCGGGTGAGGTAGCGGGCGAAGAGCATCTGGGTGGTGAGGGTCTCCTCGGAGAACCAGACCATGCCGCAGCGGGAGACGGTAGCCAGAGTGGCGTACTTCAGGTCCTGGACTTCGAACATGACGCGCACGTTGTTGGGGAGGGCGAGGCGCTCGCCATTGGGCAGGGTGAGGAGCTTGTTGTCGTCGAGGAGCGAGTTGAGGTTCTCGACCCACTCGGGGTCGACGTCGCCATCAAAGATGATCCAGTGGCGCTTGTGGGCCTCGCCGCGGAGGTTGTCGACGATCTTGCGGAGGAGCGCAGTGAAGAGGCCGTCGGTCCACTCGCGGGTGGTGGCGTCGAGGGTGCCGAAGAGGCTGTCCTTGGTGATGGCCTTGGGGTCGAGCACGTAGGCCTTGGTCTCGACGCCGTCCATGCGCTCGAGGGCCTTCTGGAGCACGGCCCACGACGCGGTCTTGCCCGAGCCCGAGGGTCCGACCATCATGCAGCCGTGGCGGAGGAGGAGCACCTGGTAGAGCTGCACGAGCTTGTCGATCCACTGCGAGGCCGGCACCAGGTAGCGCTCGCGGCAGATGGCGGCGATGTGGTCGCGCAGAACGGCGAGCTCGGTGGCGACGACGGCGACGCGCGGGAATACGTCGGAGAGGAGGCCCGTGAAGAGGGGCACATCGGAGGCGACAAGCTTGGGCGTGACGGTCTCCCAGATGGAACGGAGGAGGATCTCCTGCTCGAAGGCCTGGATGCCGGCCTCGTCGAGGTCGCCCGGCGTTGGGGTCTGGCGCTTGATGTTGCCAGCCGACACGAGCACCGACTTGAGCGCGCGGAGGCCGAAGTCGTAATGGGACTGGGCCGACAGCTGCTCCTCGCAGAGCTTGAACAGGGGCACCACCTTGCTGGCCAGCCGCTCGGCCGTGCGGTAGCCCTGCGAGTAGAGCATGACCTGCGCGATGAGCTCGCGGTCCGGCTGGATCATGGCCACGCCGCGGAACAGCTGCTTGAGGTTGTCCGGCAGGTTGGACCGCCCGGCGTAGCCCGGGTTCATGGTTACGAACACGCCCATGGACTGGTTGACCTTGACAGCCTTGCCGATGATCTCCACCTCCTTGGCCTTCTCCTTGAGCGCCAGCTGGATGGCCTGGATCTGCTGCGACACGGCCGACAGGATGCGCTCCTCGAGCCGGTTGAACTCGTCGAAGCAGCCCCACGCGCCGCACTGGCACAGGCCCACGAAGATGCGGCCCATGGCCTGGAAGTCAAAGTTCTCATCGCAGCAGAACACGATCACGAACCGGCCCAGCTGCTGGCCCAGCGCCTTGACTGTCTCCGTCTTGCCCGTGCCGGCCGGACCGAACGGGCTGCCGCCCATGCGGCTCTCGAGCGCCTGCGTGAGCGTCAGGTAGCACCGGTCGGTGAGCGGCGTCTGCACGAGGCGCTCGGCCACGCCCAGGTACTCCCAACCGTAGGCGAACGACGCGTCGGCCATGCGGATGACCACCTTCTTGAGGAACGAATCCGCCGTTTCGTCCCAGTAGAAGCGCATCTGGTAAAGCCATGCGAAGTCGGCCGCCGAGGCCACGCCGTCGGCCACGAGCTGCCGCGTGACGTCGCGCTGGTGCACGCACTCGGTGATCAGGTACTCGAGCTTGCTGCGCTTCATCGCCGGGATGTCCTCCAGCACGGCGTCAGCCAGGTGCGCCAGCTTGGTCTCCACGTCGGCCACCACGGCCGAGAGGGCCTGCGAGCCACCACCAGAGGCGGCGGCCGTGAGGGCGTCCTCCACCTGGCGGGTCCAGCCGATCTGGGTGGCGATGAGCAGAAGCTGCGCGGGGCAGCGGTCGATCCAACCCAGGTAGGCAGGCACGTCGAGCGGGGCGTCGGGACCCTGCGGCTGGAGGGCGTTCATCTCGGCGAGCACGTCGGCGGTGGCAGAGGCCAGGGTGTGCTTCATCTCGTTCTCTACCTGGGCGAGCCACTCGTAGATCTTGGGGTGGTCCTTGAGCGAGACGACGCGCTTGAACATGACGGTCTCGCCTTCGCGCGAGGCCATGCCCAGGATCTCGGTCTGCGAGTCGTCGAGCACGAGGGCGGAGAGGCCGGCAAACATCTTGCGTAGGTGCTTCTGGATCTTGACGATATCGCGACTGTTGCCGATGATCTCGAGCAAATCCTCGTCACCGACGAAGTAGAAGCGCGGGAAGGCGGAGCGCTGGCGCTCGAGATACTCGCCGAGCGCCTTCTGGATCTTGGCGAGGAGGTCGGCGAGACGCTCCATCTGACGGTGGATGCCCTCGATGTGGAGCACCTCGAGCACGCGCGGGGCGGCGCTCACCTTCTTGTGGAGGGCGACGAACTCGGTGTTGATGGCGCGGAAGCGGGCCGACTCCTGCGGGAGCAGGTGCTGGATGTCGCCCGAGCCGGAGAAGA
Organism: Acanthamoeba mauritaniensis; assembly: GCA_000826465.1. Classification (NCBI taxonomy): domain Eukaryota; phylum Discosea; order Longamoebia; family Acanthamoebidae; genus Acanthamoeba; species Acanthamoeba mauritaniensis. Next base: position 5,564 of record CDFE01036994.1, on the reverse strand, counting down.
TGCCCTCCAGGTAGACCCAGCGGCGCTGGACGTCCATCCACACATCGAACAGGTTCTGAAGGCGCGAGAGCTTGTCCTCCCACCCGGTGGACTCCTCCTCGAAGACCTTGAAGTAGGGCGACATGCGCATGGCGCCCAGCGAGTTGGAGTGCTCGGCGAGCTTGGCGAAGAGGTCGTCCCAGCCGCGGATAAGGCGGCACTTGTTCTGGTAGTTGACCAGGTCGAGCTCGGCCGTTTCCCAGTACTGGCGCACCTGCTTAAGGAACTCCTCGAGGGCGAGCTCGCCCTGCGCGCGCTGGATGACCTCCTTGTAGAGACCGGCGTACTTGTTGACGTCAGTGGCCCACACGTCGCCCAGCGTGAGCTCGTTGAGCAGCCACTGCGCGTTGAGCTTGCGCCGTAGCTCCTTCCAGTGGCGCTCCTTGACGGCCTCCGAGTGCAGGTCGGCCACCACGACATTGGCCTTGAGGTAGTCCTTGACCGTGGTCTGCAGGTGCTCAAAGGCCGAGTACTGGCGCACACGGTTGGGCAGCGTCTTGAGCGCCGCCAGGATGTCATCGAGCGCCTGGCGCACCTTGCGCGGCATGACGGCCGACCAGGGGGTCTCCTTGAGCTGGTCGAGGTTGGCCCACACCTGCGCGAGCTTGGACCACACCTCCTTGAGGTCGCGCATCTCCTCCTCGATGGCGCCCAGCTGGTCCTCGCCCGAGGGCTCAAGGTCGAGCGCCTGCTTGGCCGCCGTGATGCGCGTGTGCTCCTCCTTGAGCCGCACCAGTCGCCCGTCGAAGATGCGGAGTGTATCAAGCGCGGCCGAGTGGCGCGTGTCCCCGGACACCGGGCGCTGCGCGGCCCAGTCGTCGGCGAACTGGCGGATGCGCTCGTCGAGCAGCTTGGCTTCGGCAGCCACCTTCATCTGCAGCGACGGGATCTGCGCGTTGAGCGAGTCGGTCTTGCGCTGCAGGATCTCGTTAAACACGTGCCACTCGCCGTCGACCATGTCGTACTCGAGCCAGTCGGCCGGGAAGCTGTAGCGCTGGCGCCGCAGCAGCTCCTGCCCGTTGGCGTAGGTGCGCAGCTCCTCGCCCCAGGCGGGCAAGCTCTTGCGGATCTCCTGCACGCGCAGGATGAACACCACCGCGTCGGCCGTCGACTCGGCCTCGACCTGGTGCCGCTCGAGCTCCGTGCGCGCGCCACTGATGGTGGCGTAGAAGGCGCGCATGGCCTCGCTCATGCGGCTGGCGAAGCGCTGCAGGATGTCCTTGTGCCACAGGTCGTACTTGTGCGACACCGACGACTGCACCTGACCATAGACCACCACCACCGGCCCGAACCGCTTCTCGCTCTCCGAGTTGTCGAAGGTGCGCCGCGAGCGCTTGATCTCCTCGAGCAGCCGCTGCCACAGGCTCAAGTCCTCGCCCAGCCGGTTGAACACCGTCGACGCCTCCATGTCCCACAGGGCCTGGTACTGCAGCCAGATGTCAACGTACTCGGACACCTGCCGCAGCCGCTCCTCAATGGCCTCGTACACCTTGCGCAGGGCGCCCTCCGGCAGCCGCGCCAGCAGGTGCCGGTACGTCGGCGGCGGTGCGCGCTCGGCGTCCTTCTTGTGCGACAGCGACGCGTCGTACCGCGAGCTCTGCAGCCGCGGCAGGTCGCAGATGGTGCCCAGGTAGGCCGACAGCTGTTGCAGGAACGTCTGGCGCGCGTGGTGCAGGGGCGGCTGCAGGTGCATCATCTGGTTTCGGATGAGCACCTCGTGCACGGATGTACGGATCAGCGGCCGGTGGCGCGCAGCTTCCTGAGCGTCCTTCCGCGGGGACGACGAGTCGCCCGCTACGACGAGCGCATCGGATCCGCTGCCCTGGACGTCGGCGGGCGAGGAGCCGTCGGTGGAGAAGGTCGAGAGCCAGGCGTCGAGGGCGTGCAGCAGCCGCTCGGTGAGGACGGCCTCGAGCTGCTTGTCCAGCCGACGCACCCAGGCGTCCAGGTTGGAGTACCCGGCCAGGTTGAGCTCGTCCACAGCCTCCTGCAGCTTCGACGCGATCCTGTGCAGCGCAGGACCGTGGATGGGGCAGCTGCCCAGCTGCTCCATACACTGGATGATCTTCTCGTGCTTGGTCAGCAGCTCGTCCACCTTGTCCCTGTTGTTTGACGAGCGGACGTGTGAGTAATCAAGCGGAGTATTATGACAGCAATGATGAAAATACGGACCGGAAGGTGGACACGGCGTCGGCAAGGCGGCGCACGTAGGGCTCCAGCTTGGAGCCGGCCTCCCACTTGGAGTGGAAGCCCTCGTTGAGAAGCGTCTGTACGTCCTTTTTGTAGGCCGCAACGAGCGGCGCCACTTCACCGCCCACGCGCGCGCAGGACTGTCCGCATAGGGAGCGTCAGCCCACGAGCCGAGAGGGGGGTGAGGGATGTATGACTGGCGTACCTGAATGTAGGTGCGGACCGACTCCTTGAGGGAGACAGCGAACGGGTAGACCTGCTTGGCGCTGGAGGCCAGCAGGATGATCTGCAGCGGCACGCGGAAGTTGAGCGCCTGCAGGTTGCGGACCTCCTTGAAGAGGGTGATGATCTGCGGGTCGAAGTGCACGTCGAGGTTGAGCTTGGCGCCCTTCCGCGCCACGTCCAACAGACGACCGGAGATCTGGAAGTTGCGACTTTCGACGTCCTTGACCCACTCCTCGAAGATGACGCTCGTGTTGAGCTTGCGCCGGAAGCGCTCGCCGTCGGCCTTGAGCTTTTGACCCTGCACGTCAACTTCCCAGCCCTTGCCCAGGATGTCCTCGACGCGCTTCATCTCTGCGGCCAGCTGGCGCTCGATCTGGGTGGCCCAGATGATGGCACCCGCAATCGGCGGCAGATCGCGCAGCTGGGCCATGTAGGAGGCCTCTGAGTTGGAGTACTGCTGCTTGAACTTATGGTGCAAGACCCTACGACAAGCCACGAGCCACGTCAGCATCGAATGAAAAGAATAAAAATGCGCTCGCAGGACAAGCCGTACTTGATGTCGTCCTTGACGCGCTCGATCAGCTGGGCCTGGTAGAGCTGGATGGCCTCGCGCACGCGCGGGCGGAAGAAGAGGGCGTTGAACTTGCTGAACACGCGGAACATCTCGCTGGCGTTCTTGGCCGTGGCGAGCCTGTCGCAGAGCTGGTCCGTGATGTGCGTCTCCACGCGATCAATCCTCCCCTACACAGTGGAGGATAACGAAAAGAGAACCGTAAGATTGTGTCGTGTTGGAGAGGAAAGAGAGATTCGCGCAGTGACAAGGTGCCGTACCTCGTATTTCTTGACGCCGGCGCGCCAGGCTTCGGCGCCCTCGGGCGTGAGGTCGAGGACGTCGAGCTGGATGACGAGCTGGTAGGCCTCGTGGATCTCCTTGCTGGGGTTGATGCCGCCGGGACCGGCCACGCCGCTGGGCAGCACGCGCGAGACGACGCCGTGGAGCTCCTCGTGCTGCTGCCTGAACTTGCGCACCTCGTCGATGCGCTCCTGGAGCTGCCGGTTCTCGGCGTTGATCTTGAGCGGGATCTTCTCTTTGTTCCGCTTCTTGGCGATCTCGCGAATGGAGTCGCGGAAGGACTCGAACTCGTCCTCCCACACGGCAAAGACTTGCTTGCAGTCGCCGGTGACCCGGTCGAAGTCGGCGTAGCTCATGTGCATGAGCCGCTTGGTGCGGAGGATGCTCAGCACCTTGCTGCACAGGTCCCGGGAGATGGCCTCGACGAGCTGCAGGTAGCGGTTGATCGGGTAGTAGGCGTTCTTCGTGCGCTTGAGGTGCGTGAAGATGGCCTTGACCGCGTCGGAGATTTTGCTCACCTCGGCCGCGGTGAGGAGGTCATCGATGGGGAAGTCCTTCATCATGGGCTTGTACTGGGCCACCACCTCCTTGGCCTTCTTAAGGCCGATCGTGTCCGTGTCGAATGCAGCCGTGGCGTGGAAGCGCTTGGCCTGCTTCAACGCGTTCAGGGTGCACTCTGCCCAGATCATGGAGGATGACGGGGAGGGGTCGTGTGAGCCCATGCGCACGCAGGCTTCGAGGTTGTGTGTGTGTGGTGTGAACGTACGGGACTCGGGCGTCTCGAGCTGGTCGGTGATGTTCTGGAGGACGCCCTCAAGCTCGACCCAGAACTTGATCTCCTGCAGGGTTTCACTGCCGGCCGGCATCGTCTCAATCCTGAAATGGCGGTTTCAAGGGTGAGAACGAGCAATTACGTGATGGTGGTGGCGGTGCGGTACCGTTCGTGCTTGGTGACTTTCTGGATGTTGCGAATCCACACGTTCACCATGGCCTGGAGCGAGTTGAGGAAGTGGGTCTCCGTGGCGTGCTCGCCCAAGTCCTCGACTCGAAGCGTACGGCCGCCGTCCTGCACGTGTACGGCGTGAGCAAAAGGCAGAAGCGGCCAAAACCTGCAAACTTGGAGGAGCGAGAAGCGAGTCGCAGCGAGGAGGGGGCTTAAACCTTCTTGGCGGCCTGGGCAATGTCGGGGTGGAAGGAAAGCTTGACCTGCTCGATTTGTACATTTTGCTTGCAGTTGTAGAGGGTGAGCTCCAGTTCGGCCATCTTCTTCTCGACTACGCCCTTGGGGTCCTTGTCGCTCTTCTTGCCGCCCGCCTTCATGAACGATCGGAAGAAGGGGTTGAGGGAGTGATGCAGAAACGCGTGTAGCGAATCGAATGGCGAGCCGTTCAACTTGATCACTTGCAGCTGGCCCACGAAGTCCTTGCCGCCATCAAAAACGGCGTCGGGCTGCGTCTTGATGATGGCAACGCTGCTTGACTTTTCATTCACGAACGAAACCTCCAGCTCGATCGAAATCGTCGGCTTCGCTCCTGGAGAAATTGCGATAGAGCTTTTGAGCATTTTGGCGAGCATTCAACAAATGGCCAGCGGGGATGAGCATACCTGCACTCACGGTGCCTTCCTCTACCTCCTCATCGTCAGGTGCGGCAAGATTGATGAAGAGCACGGGATTCTTGGGGTCGCTCGCAAATTTCTTCAGCTTGAAGGTGGCGTCGGGAGTGTGCAGGGCCGAAGTGATGTCGTCCTTCGATGCCCCGAGCAGATAGGGACATACCCCCGCGATGAAGTTTTCCACTGCGGTCACATCCTCCATGCCCACAGTGACCGCCCCGCTCTCGGCGGTGACCGTCTCCATCGTTGTGTCGATCGGGCAGCTGTGGTGATGCGACCGGGCAAGAAGTTGTGGAGCCGTGAGCCTTGATGCGCCACTGCCCTTCCCGCAGCCTGTCGACAAAAAACAGTGGATACTGGGATTTAACCGGACATTTGCACTGTTCTCTACGTTTGCCAGTGCTGGCACAAGACGGCACTGAGCATGCATGCATGCGCTTCCACGAGGTGCACACCCAGCTCAGCTCGCCCCAAAGAACAGAGAAACGTTTGACAACGGTTGTTGCTGCATTTTGGTGGTGTTTGGTCCCTCCGCTAGTCGCGCTGCATGGGCGAGTAGGGCAGGGCAGGGCACCACTGTGTGACGTGCGGCACGCGACGACGCGTGGCGACGATGCCGTGGCACATGTCGCACACGAAGCTG
>CDFE01036911.1:0-10923 GCA_000826465.1 Acanthamoeba mauritaniensis | reverse complement strand
AATGCGTGCAGGCCAGATGTTCATGGACGACCTGAACTTGGAGGGCAAGTACACCCATGACCGGGCCTACACGCAGTCCAAGTTTGCCATCGTGCTCTTCGGTACGCCTCGTGCAGGCTTCATGTGCCTTGTCACAAGAGTGAGGAAACTCACGCGACCAAACACGCTGCGCGTTCAGCCAATGAGTTCACGCGACGCTACGGCCACTTGGGCGTCTACGCCAACTCGGTGTGCCCTGGGTGCGCACACTTTCACCTCCGTTCTAAGAGCGCCGCGCTCTTTGCCCGCTTTCGTCTTTGGCTGACGTCAGCTTGCGCCGATGACTCTGAGCAGGATCGTGGCATCCGACATCCTCAAGGATAAGCCCTGGTGGCTGCGCATCCCCGGCAAGGCCGTCATGCGAGCCATCGGCAAGAGCCCGTCGCAAGGTTTCGCTCCTCAACAGCGCTTCCTTCGTGATGAGTCTCTCTTGGGTGCAGTTGGCTGACCGGCCCGGGTGACCGCTACTAGGAGCGGACACGAGCGTGTTTGTGGCCACCTCGCCCGACCTGGAAAAGAAAGGTGCAAAGGCTGAGCCGAACAGCTGGTGGCGGCGTAGAATGGTCGCTGACTCGGCGTGGTATACGCAGGTGGCTTGTTCTTCGAGCACGGCAAGCTATCCGAGGCCCACCCGTCCACCGACAACGAAGAGCTCGCCAAGGACCTGTGGGAGGAGACCCTGCGGCTGCTTTCGGAGCGAAAGTTTCAGATGAGTGCGTCCTCCATCTGTTCTTCCGTCGGCTTGCGCCCAACCAACTCACCGCCACTTGGCTCCAAGGCGAAGCAAGGCGCGATGCTGTAGTCGTCACCCAACGCAAGCCCGTTGGTCACCTCCGAGCGCCCAGACCGTCCAGGCATTGGATCGTCTACTACATGCGGATTTACGGCTCCGGTACGCACATCCGCCTCCTCACCCAGTAGGTGTGGCCCGTAACTCACCTTCTCACTCCGCGCGCAGTGTACGTGATCGTGGCGGTGGCCGTGCTGCTTGCCGTCATGCTCGGCGTTTTTGTAAGAGGGCGGTATGAATAAACTCGTATGAATTTCAGGGCCCTTGCGCGGAAAATGAAGAGACTGGCTCGGCCCAATGGGATCGTGGGGGCCAGAGCAGAGAAAAGAAGCACAGCACCGGCCCAGACAAACGTGAAAAGATCTCTGATTTTGCCAAGAAGCGATTAAAACATGTCCAGCGCCCTCCACTCCGCCAGGCCCCTCGCCAACAATGTCATCAGGCGCAGCACTGACAAGCTGTACGGTCAGCAGGCCTACATCGGCCGCGAGGTACGTGTCCTCAAGGAAATTTGTATCATCAAATGTCCGAATTGAGCTCTTCCCCCCCCCTCCATTTATTACTACGCTAGGCCCAGCACCGTGTGATCTTCCTCAGGACCGGCCAGGACAAGTTCTTCTACGGCGTTGCTACTTCGGTTGCTGGCGCTGGTATCGCTACCCTGCTCTTCGGCGCCACCCGCCTCGCTACTGGCAACGGCAAGAGGGAAGAGTAAAACGCATTTTTCATCCTCCCCTCTATCCAATCGTGTTTTCTTTTCACAATACACCCAACCCATCCAGCAATCATTGATTGGCCTTGAGAATTTTATTGTCCAGGATTTACAATCGGCCTTCATCCGAGAATCCAGGCAGGGGGAGGGGGGAGGGCGGATGCCTTGCCGCACGCCGTTGTTGTGGTGGACTCGGCATCGTCTTTCTTCGCTTTCTTGGGTGTGCGCCGTGCTTCGCCGTCCTTGTTCTCGGCTTCCTCTTCCTCTTCGGTCCGCTCCCGCTTGACGCCTGACTTCGCCTCTGCCTCCTCCTTCTCCTTGCCCTTCTCTTCCTTCTCCCCCTCTTCGCTGTCGCCCTCTTCCTCTTCCTCCTCTTCGTCTTCTGAGTCTGAGTAGGCGAAGTCCCACGATGGGGCCGAAGGGGGCGGAGGCGGATTTGCTTGCTGATGCGCACGAGCAGCGCGGGCCTCCTGCAGGCCGACCTGCAGAGATGAGGCCACCTCCTCTTCGATGCTCTCGAGGGTTTGGTTGTAGGCCACCTCGTCGAACGGCGTTACGGCCTGCTTCTGCACCACACGCGAGTGTCGCTCGCCGATCCGGGCCAGCTCGCGCTCCTTCTCCTGCGCATACCACTCGGCCAATCGCTTCTCGTTGTTGACGTGCCGCAATCGGCGTCCGTTCAGATCGCGGCATGCATCGAAGTTGGTCGTCTGGATGATGGCGGTTTCGAGTCAGCAGCAATCGAGAAGGTTGTTTGGTGAGGGGGGGGGGGCAGGTACCTTCTTCTGGCCAACTTTGGTGTTGCCGCCCCTGAGGAGCGAACCGAAACCTCCCTTACCACCCACCACGCGAAGGCCCACGCGGAGAGGAGGCAAGCCGAGAGCCTGCTCCTCGGTGAAGCCGAATTCATCGGGCAGGTATCTTCCATTGCACGATACGCGCAGCTCGCTCACGGGCACGCCTTCCCTGTCCTCGAAGGCCTGCTTAACCGAGGCCAAGGTGACATGTGTGGTAGGGAAAGAGAAGGAGAGGAGGCGTCCATCAATCGAAGAAACCAGGAGCTGCATCTTCCTCTCAACCGGCCGTTTCTTTCTTTCTTTTCTTTCTTCCTTTACGACCTTTTCTTTTTGTTTCTTGCCCCAAGAGAAAATTCTGGCTTTTTGATGTTCGGACATAACTACAACTTCTTGTTCTTGGGCTCGGACTGGGAGGCGAGGAGGCGGGTTTCAGGCCATTAGAGCATCTCCTGCGACCGGCGGACGCACTGCTGCACCTTCTTCTTGAAGCCGGCCTTGTCGTCTCGCCATTGTTTCTGTTGGTGGGGAAGAGGGCGAGCAGGTGAGGCGGCATTCCAACACTCAAGGCCAGCAGGGCGGTTCGTCGCAAGGGGACAAGAAGTACCGCAGCTTCGAGGTTGGCAGGCGACTCGTCGTTGGGGTCGGAAAGCATAGAGATAACGCTGATGAGGATGGTCTCAACAGTGTGAATGGGCGTCCACCGCTCGCTGGCCTTCTCGTAGCCATACTCATCATCGCCCTACGCGGGGAAAAGGGGCGGTGACGAAGTGAGACGTGTTCGATCTTTGTGTGGAGGTGCAGAAGAACGTACCGGAGGGTGCAAGATGGAGATGCAGACCTTACCGTCGGCGTAGACTGTCACAGCGTACAGAACGGTTAGAAGCGAACAGGTGGGCGGGGCCAGGGGAAATATACCATTAGGGTGCCAGATGGGCGTCACAAACCGCATCACGGGAGGAAGATCGGGATACTCATTGGGGAACTCCAGGGTGCAGTTGAAGAAGCCTCCCTCGCTGCATAAAAAAGTGCAAAAGAACTCTGAGCAGCAGCCTCACCATTGAGGCTTGGGGGGAGGTGTACTAGAGGGTGTCAGTGGGACCCACGATCATGACTTCCCACTTCATGATGTTGTCGTCTTCGAGACCAGCCGAGAAACCCTCGACAGGGTTCTTCTGGAGCTCTGCGATGGACGTAGCCTGTTAGAATCGAGAATTTACAAAGAAATTGCACCAGCTTGAGACTCACCCTTGAGTTGCTTTCGCAGGAGGAGGGCAGCGCGTTTTCCATCAGCCATGTTGTGAATGAAGTGAGAAGGAATGAAGAGATTGGGGTGGTGATGCCTGAGGTGAGGTTCTTGATTCTTTATTCCTGGTGGCTGGCGCGGTGAAAAAGAAAGTTGTCGCTGTCGACACTGAAGAAGCTTCTTCGTGCTGGGGGCGAACAAGAACGCAACCAGTGGCAATCAGTCGCAAGCGCCGTCACTGCCTGTAGCCATACGTAGCCGACGAGTACGGTGGAAGATCTGATGGACAGAGGCGGTATTGCTGATGTTAGCAGGCGGGTAGTGAGCAACAGCGCCACCACAACGCGGTCGTACCCTGTTGTCGCTGCTGCGGAGCGGAGTAGCCCTGCTGGTACGCGGGCGGCTGTTGATAAGCGGCTGGCTGCTGCGGAGAGGCTTGGTAGACGGGGGTCATGTGCGGCTGCCACGCTCCGGGCATCGGGCCGTAGTCGCCCGCGCCCGGTGGACGAACGAGCCCAGGCGCTATCTGTGGTTGCTACAGGAGATGGAGATGAGCACACGCTCGAGGAAGATCGGGTGAGCGACGGCAGCGTGTACCTGGTATCCGAAGGTGGGCTGTTGCAGCTGCGTAGTGGGGTACGCCGCTGGGGCAGGCGCTCTGTATGGGACACAAGCACAGGTTCAGTACGGGCAAGACCGAACAAAGAGGGAAGGCGTGCAAACATACGTCGGGTAGTTGTGGCTTGGTGAGGATTGAACAGGGCGGCTTGACGAAGATTGGAGCTGGGTCAAGAGGTCCTTCTTCTCCTGTCCTCGCGCAAAGACAAAGTCCTTGCACTTGGTGCGGAAGCTGCTAACCACATCGTCGAAGTTGGAGTAGAACTCGATACCCTCGCTGACGCAACCAACGTAAGTCCTTCGCTGCTCTTGTGCATACGATACCACGTGCACGTTCACGTCTGATACACATACCGAAGATTGCCCCTGAGCTCGACGAAGGCTTCGTAGGCCTTGTCCAGCTGAGCCAAAAGGTCGAGCCTCCTGCGCGACTGCTCACTCCTGCTCTTGATAGTCACGAACCTCGTGTTTTCGTTCTACACCCCGCGCCACGGGCGTCAACAACGACACAAAGCACCCTTGGCAAGGGAGTGCTGGACGTACGGAGATGGTATCCAGAAGCCTGCTCTGTTCCGCGAGGTTGTCCTTTATCTTGGCTTGAATGGGCTCGTACTTTCGCAGCTCCTGGGCGAATATGACTTCGTGGGGATAGGGCGTAGTAAGCAGGAGACCCGTCACGTCGTCCTGCGTATAAATGGCAACACATGATAAAGTCAGCATTCTCCAGCTCGGGGCTGAGGGCGGAGTGAGGGAGGGAGGGCTGCAGCCGCACGTTTTCCGAAGTCTGCTTCAGCTGGGCCTCGAGCATGTTTCTCTGGGCGATACACGAGTCCAGGTAGCCCAGGCTCTCCTTGAGGGCCTCAACGGGCTCATCCGCCTCGGGCGGGAGTTCTTCCACAGCCGGCATGACGCTCTGAAGTTCAGCCTGAAGAGCGCTTAGTCTCATTTTGTTGGGCGTGGTGACAAGGCTGTCGAATGGGACACAATGTACCTCGGTCATGGCGAGTCCCTCCATGCCGGGTCGGTGTGCGTCGAACTTCTGAAGCACGAACGAATCCGACTTCTGGGCGTGTTCCAAGTTGCTCCTGAGCTTGGCTCCCTCCTGGCGCAAGCCGGCAGTCAGAGCGTGCGAGGGAGGTCTGCAGTTGGCACGCGTCAGCTTGATCTTGAGCACAAGCGTTTCTCTCAAAACGGCAGACGGCTACACGACGTACCGGTTCCATCGGCCCATTTGTTGCGCGCGAACCTGCTTGTCGTCCTCTTCCTCTTCATCGAGCACCTGGAATGCCTTGTCGAGCGAAATCCGCGCCTCCTGTACAATGAAGAGTGTTGGGGTAAGGCGGTTGACGCTTCGGCAACTTGACAACCGATACTATATGGAGAGGCTGTGCATACGTCGGCCAACTTGTTCAGAGTGTTCACAAGCTCTTCGATGCCTTCGGGGCCACCCTCCTGTCGCACAGTTCGCGACTTCTCGCGCAACGAAGGGGGGAGGGGGTCCTTATCCCCGGATCCCTCAATGGACGCCGGCAGGCTCATCGAGCTGAGGGACCTGCACCATCCACCCAAACACATTAGCCCGCGTGTGTTATCCTTACGCATGGAGGATACACGTACCCCTTGGCGAAGTCACTGTGCTCGCGGATCTGTTTGAGCTGCTCACGCACCAGTCCGGCTTTCTTTTCCTGTTGTTCACATGCAAGGTGAGACGCGCACGTGGAGAACGTGGGGTCGAAGGAAGTGGGCGCTGTACGTTGTACACGGATGCCGATTGGAGAATGTGGAACGGGACCAGCGACGAGAATGGATCCTTGTCGCTCTTAAGCGTCAAGTCACCAGGCGGCAAGCTCTTCACCATGGCTTTCTGCGGCAGCTTGGCGAGCTGCTCCTGCGATGGAACGCGCTCGTGATAAATTGTGTCGTTCTCCTTTTCGGCGGTGCCCTTCGCCTTGGCCACCACCTGATGCGATAGGGTAAGAAAAGCCGGGTTGAGTTGCTCTGAACCATCAGCCAGCAAGCGAAGTGATAGTACTATCACTTGAGCGGCCAGTGGAGTACCTCCTTAAAGCGGTTGAACCAGTCCTGGACTTCAGTGGCCACTGCTCGAAGCGGCCAATAGAGTTCGCCGGAGGCGAGGATGTTGGCGGCCATTTGCAGCCGGGCCACCTACGCCATAGCACAAAGTGAGGCGAAAGTTCAGACACGACGAGTGATGCATCTAAGGTATCGCGCGGGTTGGGATGGGCTGCACCTCATCGCCGTACTGGTCCTTGCTGTGCAGCACAGTGGCGGTGCTGTGATTGGCAGATGCTTTGAAATAAGCGGACTTGACTTGGGCGTATTGGGGCCAGACCTGAAATGAAAGGGCGGGTGAAATGCTGAGGTAGCAAGATAGAAGGCCGGATGGTGGCGTACCGCATCGACGTAGCTTGATAGCGAGGCGGCGATCATCAGGGCCCGTGTCAGATCGTAGTAATCGGCGGCCTGGGCCGTTAGCATGGCCATTACCATAGGGCTGATGTTGTCCTTTGCGGCCTGACCACCATCACGACACAGTTGTTCAGCGATTGGAAGGCTCGTCTAGAGAAGCAGAAGAGGAGTTGCACCTTCTCACAAAAGCATTCTTGAGCTTGGGCGAGCATGAGGTTGATTGCCATGTTGAGGTAGTCGGCGCTAAAGTCAACAGAGACGGCTTGCTGCGGATGCTCTTCGAGATAGCTTCTCAGCTGTTCGCGAGGAAAGCGCGGCGATAAGCTACTGTGAGAGTCTGCATTCGCGACGTGCAAGGCGCTGTGTGGGTTGATGCTTACCTGCTCGAACGTGCCCGCGGCGAGCTGGAAGAAGTGCGACGCTTTCTTGAGCCCTTCGGGCGTGGTCCTGTTCTGCACCTCGGCTATCTGGCTGCTCATCGCTGCAATGTTGAAGAGGACGCACGCTTTCTCGTAGTGGATGCTGTACTGAGCTGTTGTATGGTGCACGTCGCGGCCATATAAGTAGGCGAGTGAAGGCACGTGCTAAGGAAAGAACGCACCGATCTTCTTGCGCTTGAGGCAATCGAACCACACGAAGTTGATTTTGATCTGCACAACGAAAGCTTGAGAAGGCAGCCTGCGGTGTTCTGCCTTTGGGGGAGGGCAGGCGTACGTTTTCTTCGTTGATGGGGAAGCGCTTCTCCACAGTTTCAAGAAGGCCGTAGTAGCGGCAGAACACATCACGCGTGTGCTCGCTCTTATCAGTCACCGTACGTACATCTTCGCGCAATTTATGCAGGTGATTAAGCGCTTCTTCGTGCTGCTTCAGTTGCTCCTTGGAGAAGGACCTGACGATGAACTGTTGAAGAGGCTGCAGAAAATCGACCTTGTTGGTCGTTTTGAGAGGAATGCTCAGCATTGCCTTGGCTTCCTCGTCTTTCCTTTGATGCTTCTTTTCTCCAGCCACGTCTGACAGCGTACCCTGTGCTTCTTCCTTTGCTTTTCCTCTTTCCTTGATTTTGTTGTTTGCTTTTGCTGACGTCTGCATGACTAGGCCAGCAAAAAAACAACCATCAGCCACCAGAATCACATCAAATCAACTCGCAATCAACATGTCCGGCGGCGTGACTCAGAAGCTGGCCCACTTCGGCAAGCCCCAGGCCCTCACTGGTCTGTCTAAGACCGAGTTCGTCATCTCGAAGCTCGATCAAATTGTCAACTGGGTGCGGCACTGTCAGTCATTCTATTTTTCCGATCCCCCCCAATATTAACTTAATCAAAACGCAGATCAGGAAGGGTTCAATCTGGCCCATGACGTTCGGTCTTGCTTGCTGCGCCGTTGAAATGATGCACGCTGCTGCCTCTCGCTACGACATGGATCGTTTCGGAATCGTGTTCCGTGCTAGCCCTCGTCAGTCCGACGTTATGATTGTGGCCGGTACGCTCACCAACAAGATGGCCCCCGCTTTGCGCAAGGTCTACGATCAGATGCCCGAGCCCCGCTACGTCGTGTCGATGGGAAGCTGTGCCAACGGTGGCGGCTACTACCACTACTCCTACGCCGTCGTGCGCGGTTGTGATCGGGTGGTGCCCGTGGACATCTACGTGCCCGGCTGCCCTCCCACCGCCGAGGCTCTCCTCTACGGCCTCATGCAGCTCCAGAAGAAGATCGCTCGCGAGAGGAATCTTCTCAGCTGGTACCGCAAGTAAGCGACTTCCTCGTGTCTTTCCCGAGAGGGATCGGACTCGACTCTTCTCGCGCGCTCTCCCTTCACTCGCTTCAGTCACGTCGTGAGCGCGCACTAGTTCATGTATAGCAAGCTCCCCTTCTCGCACGCAGCACGAACGCTGCCCTCCCTGCTCGTGCGCGTGCAGTCGCCAATAAAAACAAGACTGAATAGATCACCATCAACACCAGCTTCCTCGCCTTAGCGAGCCTCCTTCACTCTCGCTGGGCGCCAGAGCTCTCCAGTTTGGTCTTGACGGCACACAAGCGCGCGATGAGCGCCTTGAGCTGCAGAAGTGAGTTCATGCCCTTCACCGCTCGCATGTGCGCGAAGCCGATCTCCTGCGTACACCGGCGTGAGCGTGAGCATGCGTTAACTCAAAGAGAGCGGGGTGATGAAGAAGACGAAAACGGAGCAAGTCGTAGGAGAAGATACCCGGATGAACTCGAGCTTGAGGTATTCCTGGATGCTCATGGTCTTGAGGACCCGGAACATGGTGCCGATGATGTCCACGGCAGAGTAGCCCAAGCCCCACAGGGAGCTGAGTTGCTGGAGCGCCTTGTCGAGTTCGCCGGCCTCGCATTCGTTGATGATCGACTTGATGAGCAGAGGGTGCGGTTGGTCGCACACCTGTGCGATGAAGAACTCATGCATCAGCATCACCGTGTCTGTGCGTGAAGGAAAAAAACGCACCTTGAACACGTTCTCCCTGTTCACAAAGCCATAGCCAGCGTGTGTTGACTGGAGATTGTTAAGCGCTTGCCGCATGTCCCCTTCGGCGGTAAACAACACCGCCTCGAGCCCATCATCCGTGTGTGGAATGTTCTGATAGAACAGAGAAGAGGAATGAGATCAAGGTCAAGGTCGCAAACAACAAAGGCAATGGCGCACCCCTTCAGCCTTGATAACTTCCAGTAGCCGCTTGAGCACCTGCTCGTCGCCCAGCCGTGTGTATCGGAGAATGGCGCATCGACTCTGGATGGGCTCGATGATCTTGGACGAAACGTTACAGGCCAACGCAAAGCGCGTCGTGTTGGAATAGATTTCCATCGTTCGCCTGAGCGCCTGCTGCGCCGCCGATGTCATGCTGAACACACCACGAAGAAAGAGCACAGGGAGTCAAGCTTCCAATCTCGCACGGCGGCATGCCCGTCCGAGAGTACCTGTCTGCCTCGTCCAAGATGACCACCTTCTGTCTGCCGGGTGCCAGGTTCACCTTCTTCTGCGCAAACATCTTAATCTTGTTCCGCACCACGTCAATGCCCCTGCGCGCGCCGGCAGAGTCAGAGCCCAGCAACAAAGCCTGATGCAGATTCCACTCTCAATTGGATTGTACCTGTCGTCGGAGGCGTTGAGCTCCAGCACGCCCTCTCGGTAGTTGGGCCCCAGCAGAGCGTGCGCCAAGCACAAAATGCTGGTAGTTTTGCCAGTACCGGGCGGGCCCTTAATCACGATTGAGATCTCAATCAGTGAGTGCTACTTGTAAATGTAATGGAGGGCAGACATACGGCGAGAATGAGATTAGGCATGTTGCCTTCCGACGCGATAATCTGAAGGCGGCTCACGGTTTCCACGTTGCCGACGATGTCTTTTATATCCTTTGGCCGATATTTCTCGACCCACGGTACCTCGAGATCCTCTGTTCCTCGTTTCTCTCCCCCCGAAGGCTGCACCGGCTCATCAAGCTCCATCTTGCTCTGCGGCGTTTGTCGTGGGAGCACACGCTCGATTTCTCAAGCCTTTGCTTTCGCGCCAAAAAAAGTATGCTCCTCAGTTTTTTCCTGGCACCGATAATTGAATTGAAATAAATTTAGTTTTGCTTTTTCCCCCTGCCCGACTCACGCAGCGTCGTTTGGTCGCTTGTCTTCGGTCTCCTTGGCCGCGTTCTGCTCCTCCTCTTCCGCCTCTTTCTTCCGCCGGGCCTCCTCTTCGCTGATGCGAGCCGTCTCCTCCACCACGAACTGGGACACGTTGTCGATGGCCGCCTGGGGGTCGAGCTTGAAGCGCAGGAGGTAGCCCTGGATGCTGGCCATCGACACCTGCTCCTCGGGCACCAGCCGCGCGAACTCGATCGCCAACTTGTCGACCCTCTCGCGTTCGCGTTCGATCTCCTCCTTGCGGACCGCGATCTGCTTCTTGCCCACGTGCTGGATCTCGGACTCAAAGTTCTTCTCGGCCTTATCGACATCGGCGGCGGCCTCCCACGGCCGGTAGAAGTAGGCGAAGAGGCGCTCGATCTGGTCGCGGTTGGCGAGGCCGACGTAGAGGGCCACGTCAACGCGGCCGGGCCTGGTGAGGGCAGGGTCGAGCTTCTCGCGATGGTTGGTGGTCATGAGGACCAGCGAGCCCTCGAAAGCGACCGCGCCATCGAGCGCGTTGAGCAGGCCGCTGAAGGTGACCTTGTTGCTGTTGCCGTCGTCGACGTTCTTCTTGCGGTGCACGAAGGCGGCGTCGATGTCCTCCAGCAGGAGGATGCTGCCCTTGGGCATCTTGCGCATGTACTCCTGGAGCTCGTCGTCGTCGAGG